>JARYGA010050674.1:0-26247 GCA_030545235.1 Helianthus tuberosus | reverse complement strand
TGCATTCAAGCAAGCATGTATCTCCGAAAGGAATACAAGGCTTTCTTAGCACACATTGTAGTGGCGGAGAAGGAAAATAAATCAATGGAAAAGATACTTGTGGTTTGTGATTTTCCTAATGTCTTTCTTGACGAATTACCTGGTTTACCACTGTCTCGTGATATTGATTTTCGTATCGACCTCATTCCTGGAGCTAACCTTGTCGCTAAAGCCCCTTATCGCCTCGCACCGTCTGAAATGCATGAACTCTCTAGTCAACTCCAGGAATTACTTGATAAAGGCTTCATACGCCCTAGCACATCTCCATGGGGTGCACCTGTCCTTTTTATTAAAAAGAAGGATGGATCGTTCCGAATGTGCATCGATTATAGGGAACTCAACAAGCTTACTATCAAGAATCGCTATCCTCTACCCCGAATCAATGATTTATTTGATCAATTGCAAGGCGCTACGTGTTTTTCTAAGATCGATCTACGCTCTGGTTATCATCAGCTACGAATTCAGGAGGAAGATATTCCCAAAACCGCTTTTAGAACCCGTTACGGCCATTACGAATTCATCGTTATGCCCTTTGGTCTAACCAACGCACCCGCGGTTTTCATGGATTTGATGAACCGCGTGTGTAAACCCTTTCTCGATCGCTTCATCATCGTGTTTATCGATGATATCCTTATCTATTCGAAGACGAAAACTGAACACGCGGCAACATCTACGTTTAGTTCTCGAACTTCTCCAAGGGAATCGCCTCTACGCCAAGTTCTCCAAGTGTGAATTTTGGCTTGAGGAGGTTCAAGTCCTCGGTCACATCGTCAATAGTCAAGGTATTCATGTCGATCCCGCGAAGATTGAAGCAGTTAAGAGTTGGATTACACTGAAAACCCCGTCCGAAGTTTGTTCTTTTCTCGGATTGGCGGGTTATTACCTTCGATTTATCACTGATTTCTCTAAAATTGCCGTTCCTCTTACCTTTCTTACGCATAAAGACAAGGCTTTTGTTTGGGGAACCGAACAAGAGAAAGCCTTTCAAACTCTCAAGCGTATGCTTTGCGATGCTCCCGTACTCGTGCTACCCGATGGAAACGTCGACTTTGTAGTCTATTGCGATGCCTCTAACCTAGGTCTTGGTTGTGTCCTTAAGCAATGAGACAAGGTTATCGTGTACGGCTCTCGTCAGCTCAAGGTCCACGAGAAGAACTACACAATCCACGATCTCGAACTCGGTGCATTTGTTTTTGCGTTAAAGATTTGGTGACACTACCTATATGGTACCAAGTGTACGGTTTTCATCGACCATAAGAGCCTACAACATATCTTGAACCAGAAGGAACTGAATATGCACCAACGCAGACGAGTTGAACTTCTCAACGACTACGACTGTGAGATACGCTACCACCTAGGTATAGCTAACGTCGTTGCTGATGCTCTTAGCCGACGAAGCTATTTAAATAGTGTTCATAATGTTCAAGCCCAACACGACCTCGAAGCCCTCATTCAGGACGCTAAACACGCATGTTTTCTTGAGAACACTTTGAAGGATTAACGAATTCTTGGAAACGAAGATCAACTAGTGAATAAACCTAATGGAATATTTCACTATCTCAACCGCATTTGGATACCCAGTCGCAATAATCTCTGTGAGATTCTGCTGACTGAAGCTCACAAATCCCGATATTTCGTTCATCCCGGTGCCGACAAGATATACTTGGACTTCTGTGCGATGTATTAGTGGCCAGGAATGAAGAAGGATATCGCTCTCTATGTATCGAATTGCCTGACTTGCTTGAAAGTCAAGGCTGAACATCAAAGACCCTCTAGCTTACTCGTACAACACGAGATCCCGATGTGGAAATAGGAGAGTATAGCTATGGATTTCATTACGAAACTTCCGCGCACGCCATTAGGTCGCGATCGCATTTGGGTTATCGTTGACCGTCTTACGAAATCTGCTCACTTTCTACCGATACGAGAAGACTATAAGGTTGAACGATTAGCACGAATTTATACCGACGAAGTCATTTGTTGACATGGGATACCTCGTGACATCATCTCTGACCGCGATGGTCGATTTACCTCGCGTCTTTAGGAAACTTTTCAATCTACTCTCGGTACTACTCTTAACCTCAGTACCGCATTCCATCCCCAGACCGACGGTCAGACTGAATGCACGATTCGCACCCTTGAAGACATGCTTCGTTCGTGCGTTATAGATTTTGGTGGTAATTGGGATTCGCATTCGCATTCGCATTTACCTTTAGTCGAATTCTCGTACAACAACAGTTATCACTCTAGCATTCAAATGGCACCCTTTGAGGCATTGTATGGAAGAAAATGTCGATCGCCGATTGTATGGCACGAAATCGGAGACGCAAAAATTACCGGTCCGGAGTTACTACAAGAAACGACTGACAAGAAACTCCAGATCCGAGATAATCTCTTGAAAGCTCGGAGTCGTCAAAAGAGTTACGCCGATTAACGCCTCAAGCCCCTTGAGTTCGAAGTTGGTGATCACGTACTCCTAAAGGTTTCACGTTGGAAGGGGGTGATCCGATTCGGCAAGAAAAGAAAGTGGTGTGTGTAAGGTGTGATATATTTTTATTGATATTTTAAGCCCATTTTACACATTAGTCAAGTTTTAAATTTATAAAACATGATATTCTACTAACACTAAACACACACATGGGCAAGTGCACCCATCGTGAGCGTAGTATAGCGTTGGTAAGATACCGAGGTCGTCCAAGGACACAGGAGCTTTTAGTACCGGCTTATCCTCAACGTCTAATCAAACTAAAATTTTTGAGAAAAGATTTTTAAACATGAAAAATAAAACTAAAAATGCTGAAATAAAAATAAAAACAGATAGACAACATAAATCACTTGGATCCGACTCGCCTTTAATGTATCCTTTGATGAAGTTCGCACTTTTGCACTTTTTAAGAGATTATCTTAGTTATAGTAGTAGGCCCCTCTTTTGAAGGTGACGTTACCCTCAACCCAGTGGTTTGAGTCAGCACGGATACAATCCCAAAGGGTCGGAATATTGAAAGATAATTAATTAAGTTATTAATGCGAAAAGTGGTAGGCCCCTCTTTTGAAGGTGACGTTACCCTCGGCTAAGTGGTTTGACTCAGCAGGGATACAATCCCAAGTAGCCGGTTTAATGTATTAATAGTAGTTTACATATGAGGGGATTAAGCAGGATCTATACACTAAACAAGGCAAGAACCTTACTAAACCATTCCCTTAACCCCCGAACAAGTAGCCAACATATCTCTATATAGACCGTAGAGATATGAATGGTGAAAATCTTGTACTTTATATAGACTAGTAAAGTAATGCCAAGACACCACAGACAAATGATAAAGAAGTTTCACCTTCAACATAAGAATCGAGTTATTAAAGTCATTAATGCAAAACCAAATAAAAAGTGCGAAAATATTAAAAATCAAAAGTAATACATTAAATGCGTGTCTTCACCAAGTGATGTAAGAGACTCAGCCAAACATGGCCTTTGATTGACAAGAACTCTTACTATCAATCTTGGATCCCGAGACTACTACACACACTCTAAGGTGGATGATGGATGATGGTGGTGGATGTGGGTGTTGTAGTGGTGGTGGAGTGGTGGCAATGTGGGAGAGAGGTGGTTTGCCAAGTGATGCTTTGAAGTGAGACAAGCACCCCTATTTATAGCCTGAACAGAAGCCCGGCCACGGCCCCGTGTCCAACGGACACGCCCCCGTGGCCATCCCTTTTTTCTTCCTTCATTAATTGCATTGGGCTCCACACAGCCCCGTGTTCGCTGGGCACGGCCCCGTGTGTAGAAGCGTATCTGTGCTATCAAGATTTGCAATATAATGTAAATCTTAGCGTTGGCCACGCCCCGTGCTGAGCTGGGCACGCCCCCGTGGTGGGCATAGAAGCTTCCACAGCTTTGTCCATTTCTGCAGACATCTGACCATGCCCACGTGTCCAGTGGGCACGGGCCGTGGTCAGCCCTCTGTTTCTTGTTTTTGCTTGTGGAGATGCTGTCGAGTGGTCGGGCATGCCACGTTTATTGCTTTTCTTTGTATTTATGTTAGTTTTTGCTGCATATTTGTTCCTTTTGTTCATTTAAGCTCATTTGGTCCTGAAAATACAAAAGGAAGACAAAAGCACACTTTTTCCAACATTAGTACTAAAAAAGGGTTAGTTTTATGCCTTATTTGATGTAATTTATATGTTGCATTTTACGCACATCAAATACCCCCACACTTGAATCTTTGCTTGTCCTCAAGCAAAACTCTTTATTATGTGGCTTACACACCCAAATAGAATGGGTAGAAGAGAAGTTTTGGGCTTGTCTTAAGTGTCGGGAATCCAAGATCTTTATTGTGTTTTATTTTTATACTATTTATAATCCTATTCGTTATGATTTATTTAGAACGTTTCGTAAGAAAAATTACTTATTTGGGCATAACATGCCTCTTTAAAATTCCATTTATATACAAGTTCACATACCTCACGGGAGATCACTCAACACTCGGCTGAAGATGTAATATTGTGAAACACTGGAGACCGGCATGGAAATTACTTCTACCATATGCTTGCCAAGCAATCAATCCTCCTCCTTTTTAACTATAAACCTTTGTAAATATCAAGGGGATTTGGGAAAGGGTTAGGCTTGGGCTAAAGGTGGGTAGTTTTGGGTTAGTGGTTAGTAAAAAAGGCTAAAAGCGTAAAAAGCGTCGGTCGTCATAAAACTTTTCGTTTTTGTGACTTTTATTCAAACTAAGTATCTTCAAACAAAGTTTCTTTGAGGAATTTGTTTGTCTTTTTTTTTTTTTTGATAAAGAAATGCCATAAGAAAACCGAGCTTTTTACTAAAATAAAGGCTTGAAAAGAAAAAGGTTTTTGGTGGGTAAAGGTGTTTGTTTTGTGGGTTTAGAAATGAAAATGTTTAGGCTCAAAGAGGTTAACTAGGGGGATTTTGGGTAGGTGATAAAGAAAATGAAAAATAATGGTGTTGAAAGAAAAATGGGTTAGTCCTAATGCCTCTATAATTTACTTACTTGGGTTTAAGTTGGTAAGGACCGGGAATGTATCGTTGTGGCAAGTTCTAGAGTCGTAAGAACCAAGCGGCTATTCACACAAGAAACGAAAAATGAGCATTTAGTTTAAAGATGTATGCTTGTATGCTCAATAAAGGCTCAAAACTCACTTATAGTGGGAATGAGTTTATTATGTGATCAAGTATATATAATCAAATTTTAACTAGATTTGTCATGCCGTTTCATAATTTTCTTATGTTGGTTTCTTTTTATCATGATGCTATCGGTTGTAAGTTTGTAAAAATATAACCTTTTTAGAACTTGTTATTCCCAAATTAAACCAAGACATGTAAAAAAATGAAAATTTTTGAAGAAATTTGGGGTGATTAGCGGTTCCAATAGAGTTTTATGTAAGGCTTGTTATTAGGACTTGCAAAATTCAAGGTTTTAGCATCCCCCCCACACTTAAATTACACATTGACCCCAATGTGTCCCAAAAATAAGTTTTTAGGTTGATTTAATGTGTAAAAAGGTGTTTAAAAACAAGGTTCGGTGTTACTGGGCACCTAGCCACGGCCACGTGCTGGGTGAGCACGGCCCCGTGGGCAGAGTGCCAGTAACAGCAACTTACAGAAGGTGGCCACAGGGGCGTGCCTTCACATCCATATACATAGCCATACACAAAGGTGTACAATCCGGTCAAAATCTGCGGCATTCACTGTAGGTTCTCTTAATTGTTCTAGTGGCTAGCAAAGGGGCCCCGTGGCGGGCAGTTTTCAGACAACAGCAGGTACAGGGTAGTGGACACGGGGGCGTGCTGGCTGAGCACAGCCCCGTGGTGACAGTCTGCAATCAATGAAAACAGGTTTTTGGCTTTCGGTTTGGGTTTCCGGGCTTGTGTAGCACTAATACTTAGTGCCTCCAAGCTTCCAGGGTACCTGTTTTGCTTAAATACTACACCACACAACAAATAACAACCATCCTAAACATACCAACGTTAATCATCCACATCACACACAAACGGAAAATAAAATGCAGAAAAGTAAAATTGTTAAAGAAAGTAAATTGTTCAAACTTTGGCACGCAGGCCAGTTAATTGTTCGTGGGATAAAGGGTTAACCTGGTAGAAGCTGCATCCGTGCCACACCACCTTCAAAAACTCCGCATAAATCCATGTCCTCGTCTTGATCGTCTCCTCCTCGAAACACCATGTGCTCCCGGATGTGGCTGATGTCATCTTGCATGTCGGAGATGTTCCTCTCTATTGCTCTGACACGGGTGTAGGTGTTGCTGGCCATGTTGTAGGTGTTGCGGGTGCATAAGAGGTTTTCCTGCAAAAGATCATGTAAGCTTTGAAAGTTAGGAAAACCACCCCCTTAAGACGAGGATGAACCCGAATGGCCATGAAATTGAGGAGGAGGACGAATTGGTACGGCGTGAAGAACGAGAGCCTCCTGTGGGTTCTAAACATGCCCTTGAACGGTTTGGAAGCGTACCATTCCGTCACCAGCCTCGTTGATGACTCCCATTGAGCGGCATATAACGAGATCCACTTTGCCCGACCATGGACCCTTACGGAAAGATTTTGGCATTCTTTGAACAAAATTCTTGTAAACGCGGTAGATCCATCCTCCGAAGAAGATGGGTGTCAGGGCGGTGGCTAGTTGGTTCAGGTGCATGTTTCGGAGGAGCAAGTGTGGGACATCGAGATGGACACGGTTGTGGATGCAGTATAAGACCGTCAGATCCCTTAGGTTGACAACACCGGTACTGTCACGCCTTTGACCGAGGGAGTTGCTAAGGACCCTATGAATGTAGTGGTAGAGAGGGTCCCGCAACTGAGAGCTCTTTGTTTGGCTTGGATCATAAGGTCCTTCCCCGATTTAAGACCATGCCGTCTAACGTATGTTTGGTGAGATCTCACGGAGACCACCCGTGTTTTCTTCTTCTCCGGCATCCTCTTAGGAAAACAAACCAATTATTGCCCCAAACTGTGCAATAGAGATTGAAAACATCTCCCCAGCACAACGGAATTCAACCCCTTGCTCATCAAATGGCTCTGCTTTAGCTTTGAACGCGAATGTCCTATAGAACTCCATGCTATATTCATGAACCGAATGGAGTCTAGTGCAGATGGCCGCCCTTAGTGGACCCGTGACTAGGTTATTGAAACGATCTAGCTGCTCCACACCTTCCAGGGTCTCGAGGCATACTTGTCTTGGATTTTCCTTGGGCCTTGTCTTGAGGACCTCAAATCGGGCCTGATAGTTCCATTCATTTTGATTGAAGCTTGTGAATTTCCTGGCCATCTGAAAGAAAACACAAAACAATTAGCACGAAACAATAAATTTCCAATGAAAACTGAAAACAACAAGCTTAACACGGCCCCATGGCCAATGACCACGCCCCGTGTTCGGCTGTATTTTACTGGACACGCCCCCGTGCTCGCGGAGCACGACCCCGTGCTCGCTGAGCACGACCCCGTGCTCAAGCGTCTGTTTACCAAAAATCCCATTTTTCGACCCGGTCTCGAAAACTTGAAAATTTTTGGTTGAGTAGGGGCGGTTTTCCCCCGAAAATGAAACCCCAAGTGCCGTTTTTTCGAAATTAAACCGTTTACCCCTTCAATTTCATCTTTTTCGATTCAAAAACAAGGGTTTGAGGTTTTTGTTCAAAATTGGGCAAATCCACAAACAACTTCAGTTGATTTACTTCCTATAACATGCAACTATACTAATAGTAATAGATCTAAGCAAAAATTTGAGGTTTGATTCAGTTCAAGTTCAAGAACCCTAGATTTTTCCCCAAATTTTTGATGTTAAACTACATGCAAATCATTAAACTAACTAACTATGATGATAGAATCATACCTTGACGATGTTGAACGGTGGAAGAACGTGAAAATCTGCAGAGATTCGTGGAGGAACCAGAGAGTTTTCATGGAAACGGGTCGTGTTGAAATGAAAATGAGAAGATAAAATGGGTTTTAAAAGGGGTTTTATCCCCGACAGTAGCCGACCACGGCCCCGTGGGCGGGTAAAAACTAATTTTTTTAATTGCACGTATGAGTGGCCTATTTCCCAAAACTTGGTTTTAGAAATCTTACCGATTTTAGAAGCTTTCCCGACGTTCGTTACCTACAAGATATGATGTTGGTGCACAAACCTTCGTTTATTCCTCGGCCGCTTGTAGCGAGATCTCTTCCTCTTCATCCTCAATGAATCCTTGATAAAGCTTTAGCCGTTGGCCATTGACTTTGAATGGAATTCCATTCCCAGATTTAATTTCAATTGCACCGTGTAGAAAAATATGGGTGATAGAAAAAGGTCCTGACCATCTAGACTTTAATTTACCGGGAAATAATCGAAGTCGTGAATTAAACAATAGAAGTTGATCTCCTACCGGAAATTCATTAGGTTTAATGTGTTTATCATGGAAATTCTTCATTCTTTCCTTATAAATTTCGGAGTTAGAGTACGCGTGATTCCTTAATTCATTTAATTGACAAAATCGATTTTTACCGGCAATTTCTATGTCTAAGTTTACATTTTTTATTGCCCAGTATGCTTTGTGTGCTATTTCTACTGGCAAATCACAACTTTTTTCCATAGACAAACTTATATGGGGTGGTACCTATGGTTGTTTTATATGCAGTTCTAAAAGCCCATAAAGCGTCGTCTAATTTATCGGCCCATTCCTTTTTATTTAACCCTACGGTTTTCAAGTATTCTCTTTAAACCTCGATTAGTCACTTCGGCTTGTCCATTTGTTTGAGGGTGATATGCCGTTGAGATCCGGTGATAGACCCCATATCTTGTTAAAAAAAATTCAATTTGATGGTTACAAAAATGGGTACCCCTATCACTTATTAACATTTTTAGAGTTCCAAAACGAGAAAATAATCTTTTCAGGAATCTTACCACAACTCTTCCATCATTTGTTGGAAAAGCTTCGGCTTCGGTCCATTTTGACAAGTAATCCACTGCCACAAGTATATATTTGTTTCCTTTTGACGGTGGGAAAGGTCCCATAAAGTCGAGTCCCCAAATATTAAAAATTTCACAAACAAGAATGCCATTTTGTGGCATTTCGTTTTTGGAAGAAATATTACCTGATCGTTGGCATGCATCACATGTCTTGATAAGACTTTGGGCATCTTTGTAAATGGTTGGCCAATAAAATCCTGAATCGAATACCTTTCGTGCGGTACTAGCGGCGCCATGATGTCCTCCGTATGGACCTTCATGGCAATGGCGGAGAATTCTTCTTGCTTCACCACCATGTACTCATCGGCGGATAAGTTGGTCGGCACACATTTTGAAAAGATATGGATCTTCCCAAAAATAATGTTTTACATCGGCAAAGAATTTTTTTCTTTGATGATGTGTCCAACCTTTTTGCGACTATTCCACTAGCTAAGTAGTTGGCGCAGTCGGCATACCATGGCTCTTCTCGGTACTCCACCATTTCTAAGGACTCCGTTGGGAATTTTTCATTGATTAGCTCGTCCCTAGTTGCCTCCAAAGTTGGATCTTCCAAGCGGGATAGATGATCTGCAACGGTGTTTTCTGCTCCTCTTTTGTCTTTTATTTCAATGTCGAATTCTTGGAGGAGTAGAATCCATCTGATTAAACGTGGTTTGGCATCCTGTTTCTTAAAGAGATAACGAATGGCTACATGGTCTGTATAAACTATCCCCTTAGAAAGAAAAAGATAAGAATGAAATTTATCAAAAGCAAATACTACAGCTAGTAATTCTTTTTCAGTTGTTTTGTAATTTTCTTGTGCATCATTAAGTGTTTTACTAGCGTAATATATTGGGTGAAAATGCTTACCTTTTCTTTGTCCCAAGACGGCTCCAACTGCAAAGTCACTTGCATCACACATGATTTCGAAGGGTAATTTCCAATCAGGCGCTATCATGATAGGTGCATTGACTAGCATTTCTTTTAGTGTTAAAAATGCTTGGTTGCAATCCTTATCAAAGATGAATGGCGCATCTTTTTTATGTAATTTTGTTAAAGGTCTTCAGATTTTAGAAAAGTCTTTGATAAATCATCTATAAAATCCGGCATGCCCTAGGAAACTTCTGATTGCTCTATCGGATGATGGGGGTGGTAATCGAGAAATAGTGTCTATTTTAGCCCGATCAACCTCCATTCCTTCGCTTGAGATTTTATAACAGATTACTATTCCCTCCGTTACCATGAAATGACATTTTTCCCAACTAAGGACGAGGTTAGTTTCCTCACATCGGGATAGCATTCGTTCAAGATTATCGAGGCATTGGTTATATGAATCTCCAAAGATTGAAAAGTCGTCCATGAAGACTTCCATAGTCTTTTTTATCGTATCATGGAAGATGGCCACCATGCAACGTTGAAAAGTTGTGGGGGCATTACATAGACCGAAAGGCATCCGTCGATAAGCAAAAGTTCCGTAGGGACATGTGAGTGTTGTCTTTTCTCGGTCTTCGGGTGCTATCAGTATTTGAAAGTAACCTGAAAAACCATCTAAGAAACAGTAAAATTTGTGACCGGGTAATCTTTCTAACATTTGATCAATAAAGGGTAAGGGGAAATGATCTTTCCTTGTTGCCTCATTTAACCGACGATAATCTATACGCACTCTCCATCCGGTGATGGTTCTTGTTGGTATTAATTCATTTTTTTCGTTAGTGACCACCGTCATACCTCCCTTCTTAGGAACTACTTGGACGGGACTTACCCAAGGGCTATCAGAAATTAGGTAAATGAGTCTGGCGTCAAGTAATTTGATGACTTCATTTTTAACCACTTTTTGGACGTTTTGATTTACTCTACGTTGTGGTTGTATTACCAATTTATAGTCATCATTCATTAAGATTTTGTGCGTGCACATGGAAGGGCTTATTCCTTTGATATCTACAAGCTTCCAAGCGATCGCGTTTTTGTGTTTTTTCAAAAGTGTGTTTAATTTTTATTTCCATACTAGTTAATTTTGACGAAATAATTACAGGTAGCTTACCATCCTTGTCGAGAAAAGCATAATCCAAACCTTTTGGGAGTTCTTTGAGCTCAAGTGGCGGGTCTTTAGGAGACTCCTTATTTGGTTGCTCATTTTCGTCAAGAACCAAAAAGGTTTGTTCAATGGCGACCTCTTCTTCAACAAAGTGGTCGAATTCTTCTTCAGTATCGGGTGGCTCATCTTCATCTTTAATTAGGGGCTCATCATTGCCGATTGGATATTTCATTGAACGCTCAAGATTGACACATAGTATGTGTATGAAGTGGTTGGCTCGTACCTAGGCTCCTCATAGTATGTGTACGAAGGGGATGGTTCAAAGAGCTCACAACATCGTACCGAATGAGGATTACCACAAATGGTACAATACTCTTCTTCATAATCATCCTCTTCATAGTGGTAATTGTAACCTCCTGAGTATTGATCCATAAGAATCACTCAGCAGACCACAACAGAGTCTAGGGACCAGAAAACAAAAATAACAACGGAAACAGAGGCTGAGCACGGCCCGGTCTTCAATGAACACGGCCCGTGGTCAGATCCTGTATCTGGGCGTTTTAAAAAAATGTGACTGGTTTTGTGCAGCACGGGGGCGTGTTCAATTTGCACAACCCCGTATTCAGACTCTGTATCTGGGAGTTTGTTAATTTTTATGCAGCACGGGGGCGTGTTCAGTGAACACGGCCCCGTGTTCAGACTACTGTAATGCAAAAATTTTGTAGAAAAATGCATAAATGTGCGCGTAGTTTTAAAAAGGTTTTGAAAAACGATTAAGCCGTCGATTTTAAGCTTTCTTAAAATCCTTGTGTCCCCGGCAGGGGTGCCAAAAAACTTGGTGTGTGTAAGGTGTGATATATTTTTATTGATATTTTAAGCCCGTTTTACACATTAGTCAAGTTTTAAATTTATAAAACACGATATTCTACTAACACTAAACACACACATGGGCAAATGCACCCATCGTGAGCGTAGTATAGCGTTGGTAAGATACCGAAGTCATCCAAGGACACAAGAGTTTTTAGTACCGGTTTATCCTCAACGTCTAATCAAACTAAAATTTTTGAGAAAATATTTTTAAACATGAAAAATAAAACTAAAAATGCTGAAATAAAAATAAAAACAGATAGACAAGATGAATAACTTGGACCCGACTCGCCTTTAATGTATCCTTTGATGATTTCCGCACTTTTGCACTTTTAAAGAGATTATCTTAGTTATAGTAGTTGGCCCTCTTTTGAAGGTGACATTACCCTCAACCCAGTGGTTTGAGTCAGTAAGGATACAATCCCAAAGGGTCGGAATATTGAAAGATAATTAATTAAGTTATTAATGCGAAAAGTGGTAGGCCCCTCTTTTGAAGGCGACGTTACCCTCGTCTAAGTGGTTTAAATCAACAGGGATACAATCCCAAGTAGCCGGTTTAATGTATTAATAGTAGTTTACATATGAGGGGATCAATCCATTCGCACCCTCGCAATCCAATACCAATGGGTGTTGAAGGAGGTCCTAGTAAGCTTGACCCAGGTCCTTGCAGGATCTATACACTAAACAAGACAAGAACCTTACTAAACCATTCCCTTAACCCCCGACCAGGTAGCCAACATATATCTATATAGACCGTAGAGATATGAATGGTGAAAATCTTTTACTTTATATAGACAGTAAAGTAATGCCAAGAGACCACGAACAAATGATAAAGAAGTTTCACCTTCAACATTAGAAGCTAGTTATTAAAATCATTAATACAAAACTAAATAAAAAGTGCGAAAAGATTAAAAATCAAAAGTAATACATTAAATGTTTGTCTTCACCAAGTGATGTAAGAGACTTAGCCAAACATGGCCTTTGATTGACAAGAGCTCTTACTATCAATCTTGGATCCCGAGACTATTACACACACTCTAAGGTGGATGATGGATGATGGTGGTGGATGTGGGTGTTGTAGTGGTGGTGGAGTGGCGGAAAAGTGGGAGAGAGGTGGCATGCCAAGGGATGCCTTTGAAGTAAGCCAAGCACCCCACTATTTATAGCCTGAAAAGAAGCCCAGCCACGGCCCCATGTCCAACGGACACGCCCCCGTGGCCATCCTTTTTTTCTTCCTTCATTAATTGCCTTTGTCTGCATTGGGCTCCACACGGCCCCGTGTTCGCTGGGCACGCCCCCGTGTGTAGAAGCGTATCTGTACTATCAAGATTTGCAAGATTCTGCAAATCTTAGCATTGACCACGCCCCGTGCTGAACTGGGCATGCCCTCGTGGTGGGCATATAAGCTTCCACAGCTTTGTCCATTTCTGCAGACATCTAACCACGCCCCCGTGTCCAGTGGGCACGGGCCTTGGTCAGCCCTCTATTTCTTGTTTTTGCTTGTGGAGAAGTTGTCGATGGGTCGGGTATGCCACGTTTATTCCTTTTCTACGTATTTATGTTAGTTTTTACTGCATATTTGTTCCTTTTGTTCGTTTAAGCTCATTTGGTCATGAAAATAGAAAATGAAGTCACAAGCACACTTTTTCCAACATTAGTACTAAAAAAGGGTTAGTTTTATGCCTTATTTGATGTAATTTATTTGTTGCATTTTACACACATCAGAAAGCTAGCGCCTCGATACATTGGACCCTTTAAGATTCTGGAAAGAATTGGCAAAGTGGCCTACCGACTCGAATTACCGGAGGAACTCAACAACGTACATCCGACTTTCCACGTTTCGAACCTCAAGAAATGCCTAGCCGAAGAAAACCTGCATGTCCCCCCTCGAGGATTTGCAAGTTAACGAAACTCTACTTTTCGTGGAAAAGCAAGTAGAAATCATGGACCGAGAGACTTAGAAACTCCGACGCTCTCGCATTCCTATAGTGAAGGTTCGCTGGGAAGGTAAATGCGGCGCCAAGTTCACTAAGGAACTCGAAAGTGATATGAAAGCTAAATATCCACATCTCTTCGATACGCATGCGCCTTAATTTCGGGAAAAAATTTCCTAAAAGTAGGGGAGGCTGTAACAACCCGACTTTTCGGGTCATTACTTAGACCTATCATTTCGTGCTTAATTGCCTTGTACTCTCGAGATTTCGATCATCGCAAACGGGATTGAAAGATGTTTTAACTATGTTTCACAATGGCTAATCACAACACAATTATCGCATTTAAGCGCGGTTTACAACGCATACTGTTAAACGCATTTTATTGCATTTTATCGCATATTACATCGCATGTTTATACTAAACGCTATCACATCGCTATCGCAACGCAATCTCATCGCAACTCGAAATGCAGATTTACTTTATGCATTTATGTGTTATATGTGTTATTTGTGTGATTACTTGTTTAATGTTATGTGGTTATCTCATCGCAACGCTTACTCGCAACTCGCTTAAATGCAACGCAACGCTTAACGAACGAAACGAAAGTCGGAAAACTAACTCGCACAAACCGTCTGATCGAATGACCATTCGATCGAATGGGCATCCGTCCGGATGACCATCCGATCCTCGCACTTGCACCGTCTTATCTCATCTCACCCTATGAATACCCACCTGTCACATCACTGTTCACTGATGTGACATCTCTATCCGACCCAACTCACTCCCAGCTCGTTCTCAGGCACTTTTCTCTCGATTCAAGGCTTTTTTGTGAGTATTTCTCCCTAAATATTGGACTTCCATCATCACTACACACTTTCTCATCATCTTCTCCATTAAAACCACTGATTTTCACCATGAAATCACCTGATTTGGACTTCTTGAAGGTGACGTCATCACGGTTCGTATGCAAACTGTTGTGTGCAATCATCACATCAAAGTTTGTTCAGATCTAAAGGATTTCTACATGATATAATGCAAATCTCAACGAGATTCAACATTTTCCAATTATTTTCATACTCTTCTTCAATATTTCTTCACTTTTCACTCAAAACCAATGGAATTTAGACTCATTCAGGCTCTCTACTCATTCCCTAGTTGAGAACCGGTCTGAGAACGGATTTCCACCAAAGAGATGACCGATTCACGGCTTGAACATGAAACTCCATCAGGAACAGCTAGTCTGATCGAAGGGGGTGATTCCCATCCGATCGACTGAGCTGGACTTGGTACGGTTTCCGTTGTTTGACACGTCGTCATGCCGTTTCCGTTAAAACTCAAACTTTTAAACTTAGAAAATTTTACCAATTTTCAAAACACCAGTTCACCCAATCGAATAGCCATCCGATCGGATGACCATCCGATCGGATGACCATCCGATCGAAAGACTATTCGACCAGGTGACTTGTCCTTTATAACTTTCAACACTTAAACGATTTGACTAAACTTCAAACTACCAAATTTTCACTCGAATAGCCATCCGATCGAATGGCCATCCGTCCGGACGACCATCCGATCGAATGACTTGAATTATACTACAACGAAAACTTCAAAAGTTCAAGACGATTTACAAACGCACTAACTCATTCGAATAATCAACCGTTCGAATGGTCATCCATCTGGATGTCCATCCGTCCGGATGACCATCCGATCGAATGGGTATTCACCCGTTCGACTCACCATTCGACACTTATCTCATTTGACACACTGTTTACACGTTGTTCAATGCTTACGCTACTGTTCATGCTCAAGCTAACTCTCACGCGCTCCCTTCAATCCAATTCAAGTTGTGTTTACTTATCAAACACCTACTGTGAGTATACTCGAACCCCTTTCTCTTAACGCGCTTTTGGGTGTTATGTACATTCTCTATATCAAAACACATCAACACACAACGCAAACACTTTTAACGCTAACCGCTCTCGCATGTTATATGTGACTCGACGAATACTTGTATGTTATGTTTACACAGTGATTGTTTTGCCTGACACCTTAGCAACGATAGTACTATAGTTTGGACTCAGCACTTGTCGTGGAAAGGGGTTGTTAAGGGTTTTACTTCACATGGTCACACTGGTGATAATGTGTTGCGCATTCTACACTCGCAGTCATGTCGGTTGCATACGTCATTGTTGATAGCTTACTTGATTCGCATTTCTACGTGTTACATGCTGGTTATGCGTAAACGCTTTCGCTATACTATATGCTACTCAAACTTGTGTACTCACCTTTACATTTTATGTATTGACCTTTTTTTACGTATGTGGTAGGTGTTTAGGATGCTATGCTTGCTTGGTGAAACGAAGTAGGAGGTCTAGAAACAAACTAAATAAATCTGAGTTGTCGGAACAGTATTTTTGTTTATGAAACTTATATCTGTAATGACTGTTTATGCTTTATATGTTAATGGTATTGGATATTAATGTTAAATATATTGTCACTAATAGTTGTTATGGATTCTCTTGGATAATCTGTTTCGCTCAGTGTCACGCCCCGAAGTTTCGGCCATCGATTGGGTGTGACAAATATACCCTATACATATGTAGTTTATATATTTAAACAGACAACTAAGTTAATTTATTTATTTATTTTATAAAATTCTAGGATAGATGATCAAGAAACAATAACCATTATATTTACATCATCAACTTTTATTTTTAATTTTTTAAAAACTGAAAAAAAATGAATGTGCAGTTTTTGTTTTTCTTCTCCGGCGTGCTACCATGATCGGGGCATTCACAAACTTCTCCTTCAACAACTCGAATGCACAAAAGCATTCATCAAAGAAAAAAACTAGGCATCCTTCTCGAGGAGCTGAGCCATGGCACGAGCAATTTTGGAAAAGTTCTTTATATATCGTCGGTAAAAACCTGCATGAACTAGAAAACTCCTAATAGATTTAATTGATGTGGGAGGTGGGAGCTTAGAAATTGTCTCAACTTTGGCTTGATCAACCTCGAGCCCCGCCTGTGAAATCTTAAGCCCAAGCACAATGCCCTCATTCGTCATGAAGTGGAATTTCTCCCAGTTCAACACAAGGTTCGCTTCTTCATACCGAGCCAACATCCTCTTCAGATTCTCGAGACCCTACTCAAAGGAACTCCTAAACACAGAAAAATCATCCATGAAAACCTCCATGGAGTCCTCGATCATGTCATGAAAAAATGGCTACCATGCAACTCTGAAATGTGGTCGGGGATTACATAGATCAAAGGGCATCTCCTGGTAGGCGAGTGTGCCATAGGGACATGTGAATGTTGTCTTCTCCTGATCGTCAAGAGAGATGGGAATCTGAAAGTAGCCCAAGAAACTATCAAGGAAGCAGTAGAACATCATCCCGGCAACCTTTCCAACATCTGATCAATGAAAGGGAGCGGGAAATGATCCTTCCTCATGGCATCATTGAGTTTGCAATAATCGATGCAAACCCTCCATCCGATGACAGTACGAGTAGGAATCAACTTGTTTTTCTCATTAGTCACCACTATCAAACCATCCTTCTTTAGGACTACCTTCATAGGGCTTACCCATGTTGAATCAGAGATCGGGTATATCAAACCTAAATCAAGTAGTTTGATGACCTCTTTCTTCACAGCCGCCTGCATGTTAGGGTTCAAAAGCTTGTAATTCTGCACTACGGATTTAAAGTCCCCCTCCAACAAATCTTATGGGGAAAAAATGATGGACTGATCCCTTTTATATTCATGATATTCCATGTGATCACCTTCTTGTGTTGCTTTAAAACCTTAAGCAACTGATCCTTCTCCTCACCCGATAAGCCAACATAAATGATAACGGGTAAACGAGACTCACTATCCAAGAAAGCATACCCAAAATGGTCTGGAAGCCCCTTAAGCTCAACAGAAGGTGGATCCTAGACAGAAGGATGTGTCTTAAGCTCGGCATTGTGATCCACAATCTCAAATACCTCGGGACACGGGGAGATGCGGGACCTATCAGACAGGCCATCTTCTCGACCAATCGGTCTACACTTGGTGAACCAAAAGTCTCCCCTCCAAGCAGTTGTATGTCCAAAACATCCTCCTAGCATGTGTCATGAAGATGATCACTCATATATGTATCGATAGTATTAGTAGAGTGTACCATTATGACTCTATGGGTGCTGCATGGACTTCCCAATATCAAAAGTCACCTCCTCATCATCAACACTAATAGTAAGTATGCTGGTGTAAACATCAATCAAGGCTCTAGCAGTGGCTAGGAGTGGGCGACATAAGATAAGTGGGACAATTTTGTCCTCTTCCATGTTTAAAATCACAAAATCGATAGGAAAGACAAACATGTCGAATTATAGAAGCATATTCTCAACTATGCCACGTGAATATTTCACTAAACGGTCTGCATGCGAGTCGGTGTGGGCTTGCCGATCAAGCTTAGCAAAACTGCATATGGCATGAGGTTTATGTTAGATCTAAGGTCAGCCAAAGCATTGTTGATCGACAAACTACCAATCAGGCACGAGATTGTGAAACTCCCGGGACCATTCATCTTCTTCGGTAGTTTGTTCTGAAGAACTTCCGAACACTCCAGATTCAATGTTACATGCGAAAGATCCTCAAGTTTCTTTTTGTTAGATAAAATATCGTTCAGAAACTTGGAATACTTAGGTATTTGAGAAAGTGCCTCGACAAATGTTAAATTTATGTGAAGTTTCTTAAAAAGCTCGAGAAATTTACCATAGTGTTCCTCCATTTTCTGTTTCTTCAACCTCCCCGGGTATGGAACAGGAGGGATATACTCTCTCACTAGCTCCTTGGGTCATGCTGTACTTGCAGGCCACGCCTTAGTTGCACCTCACCCGGAGACTTAGTCTCGACCTCATCATCAATCGGCTTCAAATAGGTTCAGCGGTCTTGCCGCTCCTCAACATAATGGCTTACGTAGTAGCATTCGGGTCAGGCTTCCTATCGCTTGGAAGGCCCCCACTGTTGTCTCTGAGACAACATCTTGGCAATTTGGCCAACTTGGTGCTATATGGTCTGCATGGAAGCCTTTTGGCTTCTCAACTCACTCTCGTGCCTCATGAAACGCCTATCATACACTTTAGAACACTTCTCATTGTCGATCTTTTGAGCGTTTCTACCAGCTAAGAGTTGACTAAACATGTCCTTCACATTTGGTTCAATAATGAAAGATGATAGCTGTAACGCCTCGTATCTTCGTATTTCTATTTTAAAAATGTTTGTATTCGTATTCTAATTTTAGAAACCTTACATTCGTATTTTAATTTCAATCTCACAATTCGATGCGTTAATCATAATAAAATTCATATTTTATACATATTTTTTTATTCACACAACCGATCATTTAAATACGTGTTTATATGTAAACCAACATAATTATACGTATAAATACTTATACGCACATCCTCAATACTTGAATTATACTTTTATACTTTTTATATACTCAATTAAATAATATATACTCAAGAAATACCAAGAAATATACCAATCATCTTTACACCTCATAAATCATCTTCCACCTTCTTTAGCCAATCATATTTCACCCTTTTCCACCTCCTTTCTCCACCAATCATCTTTTCATTCCTCTTCCACTTTTTTTAACCAATCATATTTCACCCTTTTCCACCTTCTCTACCTATAAATACCAACCTCATTCTACCATTTTCTTCACACCATTCTTCTCTCCATCTCACTAATTCTCTCAATGGTCTCTAAATCAAGAATTATAAGAATTCTAAAAGGACACTAGGTTTTCCAACCATTCTTCTGTCAACCTCTATACTTCTCTCAAATCTTCAAAGCAAGGAAGAGAACTCTAAGAGTTCTAAAAGAAAACATTAAGTGTTTTAAAGGAAGCTTTGAAGCTCCAACCTCCAACTCTTCATGGAATCACCAAAGGAAACTTTGCAAAACGGTGAGTATACTTGAACCCCCTTTTCGTTTACCACCTTTGGGGTGTAACATGTTAAACTATAAACTTACACTAAAACTTTATTCTTAAATGCACAAACATTCCTTATACATGCATGCATACTTGTTACTTGATACTTTAAACTCAGGGTTATACGTTTTGTATTAGACATATCATTAACTTCGTACGAGCCTATCCTTGACATATATAGCGCTATAGGATTAACGCACCGCCTGTAAACTTTGGGTTATGTTAAGAGCTTATTGCGTTTCATCATTGGTTTGATTAGTTAAACACATGCCAATTTTATTGTTTATCTTGTTTCAATAGCTTGCCATGTGGAATTGTCTACAACTTATTTTTATGCTATGTATGAAAACTTGTATACTCGCCAATACATCTTTGTATTGAACTATGCTTTTAAAACATGTTGCAGGTTTTGAGATAATGTTGATGATGCATGGAACATAGTAGGATGTTTAGATACACATTTAAAATTTTGTATTCTTATTGTATTGTCATTCTTGTATTTCAAGTTGTTGTATTTGATTCCATCCTTTGTAATTGACTTTTAGAAATGAAATGAAATCCATTATTTAATTATTTTCACTAATAGTGTTGTGAAGTCTCTTGCAAATCTCGTTTTTGTCTCACTCCAATGTTTCCGTCATCGGTTGGGGTGTGACAGATTCTTCTCAGAGCCATAACTGTAGGGAATTAGGAAAATTGCCATGCTTTTGACCTATTCTATAGTTAAGTACCAAATTCGATCATACTTGATTCATATGTTAATTTTTGTGAGATGCCTTTATGTGTTATTCTTGAAATGCCTTTTATGTGCTCATACTTGTTTTATTATTCCATAACGTACGTCTTTCCTATGGAATTTTACTCGATTATACTAAACTTGAAAACACTCATAATACATAAACGAGAAGACTTCACCAAAATAGGCGTGAAACCCACAATTTGGTGAACGACTCTCAATCCACCTATTCTTTTTACTCGAGATTCGCCATCAAGCTAGGAGTGAAATACTCACCTTGATGGAGAATTTCCATTTCAAATTCTACTGGACCCTCGTCAAAGTGTCGAAATTAAATTTTAACCCGACGAGCACCAACCACACTTAGGGTACGAAATCGCTAAGTTAGGGGTGAAACCCGCATCTTGTCGACTAGTTCCACTCCTTGATTTTTTCATAAATCCCGCCAAGTCTTGAAATTTCGATTGATTTGGGACATGTATTAACCGGAAGAGTGAATAGCGTTAACCGACATGTCAGCGAGAGTATTCCACCTATTAGGCCAAAACATCATTCTCAAATTCGAAAGACTTTTTGACCATTTGGTTAGTCAAAGTCCCGTTTCGGAACCATCCAAGTTTTAATCAAACCTATGTTTTCTTATTATCAATCTTATGCAATGCAATCTTTTCAAATTCAAATTTATTTTCGATATTTTTTCTCTCTCACACACACATCATACTAAATCTTTTGATACATTTATACACATGCATGATTTCGAAAATGTCACACCCTGACTTTTGCGGAAGCGTGGTTATTGGTGTGACTTCTTAATACCATAGCATTCAATCATAACAATGCTATATTATAAAACCAAATGACATTCATCCATAAATATTAAGTTTAGAAAATACCACAACATACTTGTCTGAAAACATCGACACCATAGCATGTTTTAATGAGTTCATGAAGACTCGACCACATAACTTAAACCAAACCCGAGCTTAGGACCATGTATCTCGTTCAGGAGTAAGATACATATCCTAAACCCTACGACCTCGGATGACATCTTTTATTTATAACGCAGCTTGAAGCACATGCATACACCTGCCAGATCCACTTAGTTTCCTGAAATACATGTAGTTTAAAAATATCAACAAAAGTTGAGCGAGTTCATGTGTTCGTGAGTACGTATAAAACCTCTGTGAACAGTGTAAGTATGAAGATCCCGGTATGATAGCAAACAAGGAAAAGATCACCAATGGTTTGCAAGGCCACTGATACGTGTGACGGTGTAGGAAGACTCAAACCTAGCAAAGTTGCACCGGGCTTCCGGCTGGAAGACATAGTCACCCTATGGGCCACCCTGGTCCTCATGGGTGTGGGCTCACTACACCCAAATAGATCTATCACTCATGCCCCACGGTCCTTCAAGAGGATTGATGGCCTCAAGTATACACCTACCCATTCACATGATCTTTGGCTCTTTCCTAAGCTAACCATACCAATTGTATTGTAAGTAATCCTTTGTAACATGTATTTCACCGCCGAAGTAAATAACAAAACAGTTTAAAGAAAATGGGGGAACATGAACTCACTGTATTGCGTCTTCAGAACTAGTAACTCCGATCTCGTCAGCAAACACGACTACCTACAATGTACTAGTGTCTATTAGGCGGACGGGTCGTGCCTTTGCTTAGTATTAATGTTTTGGAGTTACGTTTCTAGTGTTATTCCAAGTTGTATAATTATTTGTCAAAATAACTAATATTTCAACTTAAATTATATTTAGTTTTGGAATAATTGTTTAAGCAATATTTCTGTATTAATACTTCTCAAGTATTTAACTTCGTATTTCCTTCCTAAGGATGGGGGTATCTTATACATGTATTTTCGTATTATTGTATTTGTAAGCCCATAATAATATATTTTCGAGTCCCACTTTAGAAAATATATATAACTTATTTTGTCCAAAAGTAATGTATTTCAAGAAAATATATATTTTTCCCAAAAATCATATATCTCCTAAATATACTAAGAAAATATATTTTTACTTCCAAAAATAATATATTTTCTCCTTGTCGAAAATATGATATACTTTGTAATGATAATGAAATCATATTTTCATTTCTTGTATCCAAAATAAGATTTACCAAAAATATATTTACGACGGTATTTTCCGGAATATTTTGTAAGTTACGTTCTATCGTTCGGTTCCACAATATTATGTGTGTAACTTATATATTTATTCCATGATATTCTTGGCATTATTTTGGATAGTAAATTTTAGGGTATTTGTTAAGTTATATTATTTTACCCTAAAATAATATAACTATTTTACCAAGTATACAAATATTCACACAAGTGTCTTAATGTATATATATATTCTAAATATATATTTACCCATTTTTATTTATAAAAACCAAACCCCCAATACTTGTATTTTTGTTACAAAAATTATGTCAAAGTTTATATTGAAAACTTATGATCAAAATACACTTGTAAATACTTGTTTAGAAAATATTTTTCTAAGTGTTGGTATTTTTAGAAAATTTTGCCATAGTTTCCCCTAAAAATGGAGGTGTCCATGCTATTAAATCATTTCATTTTCTTTTCAAAAATCATCACAATAATCAACAATTAATCCCTAAACAACTTACACTTACCAAGTGCAAAAACTATGCAATTTACATAACAACATGAACTTGATCTTTCACAAAAACTTGTTGTAACTTGGTGGTGTATTTAGTAGGTCTAGTTATCCTTTAAAGTGTGTTTATTTTCTTTTAAAAAATCTCATTCTTAAAGAATTTAGGTTTTTACAACTTGTAAACATATTTTACAAAAACGTTTCTTTATGAGATCTTCTTGTTTCATGAGTGTTTATACACTTGTTTTACCACTAAAAATAGTGTTCGTTTAAGTAAGACCAAGATCTTCTAAAAATCATGTTTTGAAGTTGGTTCTTTTGGAAAACCATCCATTATTCTTAGATCCACAAGAGTATTAACTCACTTTGATGATTATTTTTCAAGAATTCATTTTATTCTTCAAGTTCATGCTTGAACATGAGGATGATCATCTTGTTTCCTTCCATAATCATCCTCCTACTTGCTAGATCATGTGTTTAATCACAATCTAGCAAGCTCCTTATGACGATCAACATCATAATCTCAAGAAAATAGCAATCAAGTATCATACATACACTAAACAACATAATTTCATCAAGATTTCATCATATGTTAAGCTTATGTTCAAGTTACATGCTTACGTTCTTTAGTGTTCTTAATGTTCTTGATTATGATTCAACATTAACCACTAAAAATGGAAGTAAACTAGAGTGTACAAGGATCTTACCACTAGCACAAGGCTAGGGATGAATCAAGTGTAGAAATCAAGAGGAGAAAAGCTAATAAGAGAGGTCCTTGAAGTTCCACAAGCTCCTAGCTCCTTTATGCTCCTTCTAACACCTTGTGATTACTTGAAAATGGATGAACTAGAGGTGGAAGTGGTGGTGGTGGTGGTGGTGGTGTGTGGTGTTCTCGGCCGAGAGGGAGGGCAAGAGGGGGAGAAAGGTGGGTGTGTGTGTTAGTGTGTGAAATGTGATCATCTCTTGAACTCTATGCCATACTTATAGCCATCATTCCTAAATATCTTGTCAATAAGAGCAAGGCAAGATCTAATATAAAAAGGAAATAAAATCTTGAGGTATGGTGGTGGTGGTATGGCCGATTGTAGGTTGGGGGGGGGGGGGTATAGAGTAGGCTTTAACTAGTTTGGTTACTTACTAGTTCAAAACCAAGTATATAGTTAGTTAAGTTAGTTACTAGATATTTTAGTGGGTGTTAAGGTGTTCGGGGATCATGACTAGCTCAGAAATAATTAAACAATGTTTCTAGTATAATTTTGGTGTTTCGGGTAGTGTCCGGTTGTTCGGTTAGATACCGGCTCGTTAAAGTGTCAAGCTATTCTGTTTAATGATCTTTATGTTACTTTTTGTGACACTTTTAATTCCCGTCACTTAGGAAAACATTCAGGACCATTTTGCCATATTTTTGCACATAACTAGCTTCTTAAAAAGCTGAATTTTGCTGAAATATGCAGAATTCTGCACTTCATGTGGGTTTTAGGCACTTTTCGGCACTTAAACTATCACCTAGTGACGCAGTTTTATGGTCCTTACTTCCCTTACACACCACACTAGTGTAGTACCTTGTCCCTGGCCCATACTGGGTCTCAAAGCACTGTCTGTCTATGTACTGAACTCCGTCAGCATATTCCTGTTTTATCCATTAATTGTGCTAACTGTGCTTTGTGCATCATGTATGTCATTAAGGTTTGTATGTGATAATGACGTGACATTGTGTAATATGTGATGCACATGTAAGTGTGATGCAGTAATCAGAAAGCAATTAAGTAATCCAGCACAGTCATTAAGCATTAATTAATATTAATTAATTGTACGGATAACTTGATTTATGAGGGTTGTCACATTCTCCCCTTGTTAAGAAAATTTTGTCCCGAAATTTAAGTTCTGCTACTACCTGCAGGGGTCTTGGGGAACAAATGTGGGTACTTCGCTTTCCTACGATCCTCACGCTCCCAAGTGAACTCTGGGCCGTGTAGGGCGTTCCAACGAACCTTGACGAGTTTGACACTACTCCTGCGCGTCTTGTTAACTTTCCAATCAGTAACCTCAATAGGTTCTTCAGTAAAGTGGAGTGTGTCGTCAATGTGGACTTCATCGGCATGTATGACAACTGCTTCTTGAGTTGGACTCTTTTTTAGGTTAGATACATGGAATGCATCATGAACGCCATTCAGTTCTGCGGGTAGATCCAACTTGTAAGCTACAAGACCAATACTCTCCAGGATTTTGAATGGTCCAATGTATCGCGGGTTCAACTTCCCACGCTTCCCAAAGCGTGCTACACCCTTCCAGGGTGAGACCTTTAACAAAACCATATCTCCTACTGCAAACTCCAACGGTTTCCTTCTTCGGTCCGCGTAACTCTTTTGTCGATCACGAGCCGCCTTTATGCGCTCTCGGATCTGTGTAATCTTATCAGTCGTCTCTTGTACCAATTCAGGACCAACAAGCTGTCTATCACCCGCGTCTGCCCAGCATAGCGGTGATCGACACTTGCGTCCATAGAGAGCTTCAAACGGTGCAGCTTGGATGCTTGCGTGGTAACTGTTGTTGTAAGAGAATTCTACCAAGGGTAAGTGAGTGTCCCAACTACCACCCAAATCCATTATGCACGCTCGCAACATATCTTCCAACATTTGAATCGTTCGTTCGCTCTGGCCATCTGTCTGCGGATGGAATGCAATACTCAGATTCAACTGAGAACCAAAGGCTTCTTGGAAGGATTGCCAAATCCTTGATACAAACCTTCCATCTCTATCAGAAATGATCGAGAGAGGCACTCCATGTCGTGCAACTATCTCTCTCAGGTATAGCTCAGCAAGCTTGCTAGTATTATCTTTTTCTCTGATCGGTAAAAAGTGTGCAGATTTGGTCAGACGGTCCACGATTACCCAAATCGTATCGTGACCTCTGGGTGTTCTTGGCAATTTACCTTGGCACAAGTCAAACACTTGCCAACATATGTTGCAACATCACCTTTTAATCTCGGCCACCAATAGAAATCCTTTAAATCCTGGTACATTTTATCCGATCCTGGTTGGATCGAGTACCGTGACTTGTGAGCTTCATCGA
>JARYGA010050673.1:0-24220 GCA_030545235.1 Helianthus tuberosus | reverse complement strand
CGACCTGATTCCGCTTTAAACCTGCTATTTCGCTTCAGTTGAACTATTTCGCTTGAGTGATTAAGCTTGAATCACTGTTTTCGCTTCAAAAGAGTTATTTCGCTTGAACGATTCAAGCGAAATCAGGTAGTTCACTTGAAAGGAGTGTTTCCGCTTGAGAGTTGGTATTTCGCTTGAAAAAGACATTTCGTTTCAAAGGGGATTTCTCTTAATTTCGCTTGAACAGTGAGTTTTTGTGAATATTGAAAAACCGAAACATGGACGAGGATTTCTATAACGCATTCGCTACACCGGTTACCACCGATTACTTTGGCACAGAACACTATGTTGGAAAATGAGACGGGGACGATGCAAAAACCGCCTAAACTTATGAACATCGAGGAATATAAGGGTTGGGAAGGACGGTTTGAAAATTGGGTACAAGCGAACTACTTAGATGCTTGGGAATGTGTCGAGACGAAATACATTAGACCAACGAATGATGATGAAGAGGTTGTTCCAATTAAAGATCTAAGTGCCGATGCTAGAAAGAAATACAAAGATGAGAAAATGATGCTAAGTCTTTTACAACAAGCTGTGAAGGAAGATATCTTGGTGTTATTGCAACACAATGGAACTTCATATTCGATTTGGAAAGCATTAAGATCGAAGTTTCATGGTAGTCAAGAGATGGTTAAGAACAAGAAATCGCTTTTGAAGAAAGAGTTTGATCTGTTTCGTGGATTGAAGAATGAGAACACAAAACAAATCATAGAAAGATATTGCAATTTGCTAGCAAACATGAAGAGATTAAGCATTGAAAAAGATAATGAGGAGTTGATTGAGAAGCTAGCTGATGCATTGCCATATGAGACTTGGGGTACATATCTCATGATGCTCAGGAACAAGAAAGGTTTTAGCAGTTTAACTCTGAGCAAGTTTATTGAAAAGATTGAGGCTCAGGAGATGGAACAAAGAAAGGTTATAAGAATGAAAGATTTCGATGGTGAACAAGACATCGGACTTTATTACAAAGGAGGGGTCGGTGATAAAACCACCAACTTGTCACCGAAGGTTCAAACAGCGTTTAATGCAAAGAATTCATCAGAAAGTTCATCCAAAGGATCAAATAGCAACACAATTTTTTCATCATATCCATCCTTTGATCCGAACATTTCAACAACAAAGAATGGCAAAAAGTTACAATGTAACATTGTACTAAATCTGGAGAATGATGAAGATTATTCAACATAAATTGCTAAGAGTCATATGTCTTTGTTGGGAACTGTTTTGGAATCTTATGGTAGTTTTGTTGCAGGTCGAATCGGGAATCCAATGCTTACAAAAGAGGATTACGATCAGATTGATGCTGAAGAGATGGAACTGATGGATATAAAGTGGTGTTTGGCAAGTGTGTTGAGACGAGCTGAGAAATTTAAGCAGATCACAGGAAGAGATGATCTACGTGAAGCTAATATCTCTACTTTAGGTTTTGATAAATCTAAAGTCACCTGTTTTCGTTGCAGGGAAAAAGGACACTTCAAGAGGGAGTGCAAAAATCGCGAAGCAAGTGGAGCTCAAAATCCGTTCAACAATAACAATGATTACTATCGAAAGGCGATCTATCATCAAGTTGCTCAACAACAACAAGAACCGCAAGTGGCACATGGAAGAAAAGTGATTGAAGAATCTTCAAAGAGAGCTTGTATGGTGAATCAGGATGATCAAAAGCCAACAGAAAGTTTAGTTGGGACAAATATATTTCAGCTGATAACAGAGCATGCCTGATAAATCAAGATGATGAAAAATTGCCTGAAGGTTTTAGTTGGACAAATTTCAACTGGGATAATTATGATCCAAACAAAGATTCAAATCATAAAGCGTATGTTGCTCAAGTTGAAGAAGATAGTGATGATGATCGTGAGTATTGGTCAAGAAAAATGGCAGATCATTTGAAAATGATGGCAGAAAGAGATAGTGAAGATGAAAAAGTCAAAAAGAAAAAGAAAAAGATCAAAACACCGGTCAGCAGTGATGATGAAGCTGTTCCAGTGATAAAGAAAAAGGTGAAAGATGTTTCAAAGTTCAAAGTTGATGAAGAAGTTGATGCTAAAAAGATTTCTGTGAAGTGTGACACTTGTGAAGCTATAAAGAAGCAGAACAGCACATTGATTTATAACTTGAACAGTTTGAAGGAGTCTTGTGATGTCCTGAATAAAGCTATGAATCAATACAATCAAACAAGTGAAGAACAGGCAACCGCAATGAAGACACTTCAGGGAGCTTTCATGATAAAGCAAAAAGTTGTGAACAACTACATCGAGAAGTGTGCTGTGTTAGAACAGAAACTTGAGACACAAAGAATTGAAACTGAAAGGGTTAATCGTTTGTTGAAAAGTTATTCATGTACTTCTTATGTTATTGACATGATCTATCCAACAGTAGAAGGCATGAAGGCGTTTGAGGAAGAGGAAACTTTGGAGGCAAAGAATTCTGAAGAACAAAAAGTGTCTGAAGAAAAGATTTCTGAAAAGAAGAAATTAAAGAAGAAGGATACTAAAGTGAATGATTCTGGTAAGAAACAAGGTTTCAGTTACAACAAGTGTCCACCCCCGCTTGAAAATGGATATTCTCCGAGAAATCCAAATTCAGAAAGAGTCGAAAAAGCAACAAATTTACAGTGGGAGTCGGAGTCTTCAGTTAACTTGCCAGAAAACATTGATGTTACATTTACATCATCTGACACTGATCATGAGTCCGAGTTAATAAAGAAAGTCGTCGATCAGGTGTTGGATAAAGATGAAACTGAGGAGTCAAAGTTGGAGTCAAACTCAGAGTCAGAGTCAGAGTCAAAGTCTGGTTCTGAAAGTTCGAGTTCGACAGTCAACAGTTCAAAGTCGTCAGTTAAAAGGATTTACAACAAAGAATTCTTGTTATCAAAGTCTAATTTGAATGACGAAACGTTTAAAGTTGCGTATACTTTGAATGATTCTGACAAATTATATTTTGCTGAGGAATTTCCAATAAGAGGTGTAAAACCTGAAATGATAAAAAAAGTTTTCAAACTAACAGAAATTTATATTTCTGAAATAAAAGATGAAAATCTTTATCTAAAACCAAGACCTTACACCTCAAGAGTTAAACAAAGAGAAAACAAGAAAAAGGGTTACAGTTCTGGTTCTGGTTATCGAAAGAAATCAAACCATAACGGTAATTTCAAAAAGAAAGGATTAGGTTTTATTCCACCAGAAAATTATAAAAATGAAAAATATGTTCGAAATTTTAAATCAAAAATGGTATTTGGTTCAGGACCAAGTGCAGAAGAAGAACAAAAGAGTCCTTTCTGGAAGCAATCGAATCAAGAATTCCTTGCGAAGAAGCAAGAAGAAATGGAGAAGATGTTTGATCAGAAAAAAGAAACGAGAACCTGTTTTCAATGCAACACTGTTGGACATATTGCCAAATATTGTTCCAAGGCAATAAAATCAAAACAGGGAGTTTCTCGTAATTTGAAAGATAAAGAAATTGTGTTTGAACCACCAATTGATAGAACAAAACTATTCAAAAATTCGATTTTTGAGATTGGTGAATGTTCAAACAGGTTTTATAAGAAGAAGGGAAATCTTGACAATAAAAAATGGGTTGTTAAGAAGTCTGATGGTAGTTCTAGCAATGATTCTGATAAATCAAAATCAGAGGAGCTATCTTCTGGCGATGAATCTGATTCCACAAAGTCAGAGGAGCCACAGGTTGAGATTAAAAGTGAAAAATCAGTACCGACTGTGGATGATGTGAATTTTCCATCACTTCAGGCTGAAAATTTTAAAAAGAAAGTTGGAAAAGTTGAGATTTCAAATCAATTTTTTGCTGAAAAAGAAAAATTTGATGTTGATAAGGCATTTAACTCCAAAGTGCACCATATTTTTAGTAAAATGGTTGACAGGAAGGTCAAAGGAGTGAAAGAATTTTACGAGAAGAAGACGAAGAAAGAAAAAGTTGAATCATCCCTGGTTTGTGACTGGGATGGTACTTACTATGAACAATAAGTCTCTGGACTTGCCGGAGCTCCCAAGTTGGTAATCGTGGAGCATGAATCGGCATCATTCTGGTAAAATTGTTTGTGAAAAAGTACGATTTGCCGGAACTCCCAGGTTGGTAACTGAGGAGTAGGAATCGGCATCTTGAGAATTCAACCTACATATGGTAACTTACAAGTAGTATTGGTTGGTAAGCCATGTGGTTGAAAAAGGTTTTCACTTACAAGTGGTTAATCAAGGTCATTAAGTTGAACTTGATTGGATCATTTTTTTTACAAGTGGTTGGTAGACAATGTGATGAACCAAACCCCTAACCTACAAATGGTTAAAATCATTCAACAAAACTTATTTTCCGGAAAAACCATTTGATTAAAACAAACTTAAGTGTTTTGAGATCACAATGGGAAAATGTTTTGTTGTGAGGGGGAGTTCTGATTGTTTATGCCAAGTGGATGGCGATTTGAGGTGATTTGATATCAGTTGTCACATTGTTTGTATAGTTTGTTTTCAAATTTCTTAAATGTGTTTGCATTTTAGGGGGAGTAAAAATTTTCAGAAAATCCAAAAACATTCGAAAATTTGAAAAAGTAAAAAACATGATAAAATACAAAAATGAGTTTTGGTGTCAAGAAGAGGAAATGATAGTACATCAGTGGACGATCACAACATGCTAAAGAAATGGAAAGAAAAATGTGATAAACGGTCTCACTGATGATGTGCCAGTAGGTTTTTGCACATTTAGTAGATTGTGATGAGATATAAACCTAAATTTCAAACTTGCTTAATTCGTGGGTAACATCTCTTGGATATATGGGTAACCCCCGAAATCTTGTTTGAAAGGTCCCTCTTTCTGAGATACTAGGTTTTTATACTCAGTGATATCTGGGGTATTATCCCGGGACTTCTGATAATGTGGAAGCAATGCCCTAGTCCCCGGAGAATACTTTACATTTGCTTGAAATATAGCGCCGCCCTCAGCATATAATGATGAGACAATAAAATTGCTAATCAATGCTGTTGTAACAAAAGATCCTCTAAAGGGGACACACCGAAAGTCGAGCCGTCATCTCTCTGCTGAACGGAAGTTCTGACCTGAGCTCTCACGGTTTTCGCACCTAACCCCTTACAGATATCATCTGTGGTAAACTCACCTGTAAGACTGAATATTGGGATCTGGATACGAGGGCATATTCTGAGGTGGGACACGCAATTAAGTTTAAGTGTTTAAGACATTAATCTCATATCTCGAAACAGTTGTGTGAAAATTGTGTGAAAATTTAAGTGGATCAGTATACTGACAATCTAAGTGAATTGTTTAGAACTTAAAATGTTTAAAGCTTAACGGTGTTGGTGATTTGTCTCATAAACTGATATGATCTTCTTACAAAAACTCACAAAAATATTGTATGTAAATATTTCTTTATTGCATTTCCTTACTTTCAAAAATCCAAAAGGATTTTAAGTGTGTTTTAGCATAAATTTTGTAAAAATCAAAAAGATTTTCGACAACTGGTCTTGGAGAACTGATTTTCAAAATTCCGAGTGCTAAACATGATGACAACTAGTTTGGGAGAGAGTTGAGTATTTAGTGAGGGGGAGTGTGTGTTCAAATGAAATTTTTTTTGAAATGATAATGATATTCCTACAAGTGGTTCATCAGAATATATAAATGTTGAATTATTTTAAGATTTGCTCTACAAGTGATTATCAGAAAATTTATTTTTGGGTAGAGTACTTTGCAAGATAGAGTCAGGAATCGATCCTAAACCTGTGCAGAATTGAGCCAGGTTACGATTCTGGAACTGCTAATACTGATGAACTTAAAGAATCAAGAGATTTTGAATATTAAGAGAAGAGAAAGATTGAGGATGCTTTACAGTGATAAGATACTTCAGAAAGTTCGAGAGGACTGATAAAGACTGAAGATGCGAAGACTCGACACTGAAGACTCGTCATCATTCGAGGGGGAGTCTGTTAGTGCATGCGTCTGTCGACTTCGTCTTGTATCGAGTCTTGTACATAGAATGATAGATCAGGGTGCGATGTACGAGAAAATATCAGATTTTAGGGTATGTTGAAGGTGATTTCGCTTGAAGGTATTGATTTCGCTTGAAAGAGGCTTGTACAGTCTCAAGCGAAATCATATGATGTGATTTCGCTTGAACTGTTTGTTTTGCCATATTTAAGCGAAACCCTAACACTATATATATGTGTTCCAAGCGAAATCTAGAGAACAGTTTTCCGGTTGTGCAACGAATTGCTGCCGAAGTGTCATCTCTCTGTAAAACGTTATAGAATCAATACAACGACAGTTTTAAGTGATAATCTTGTTGAATTGACCTCAGTTTGTTTGTTTCCGCCTTTCAAACTGAGCAAAACTCTTCTGATCGACTCATTCGGGTCTGAAAACGATCCTTCAAAATTAAACAATGGAAACCGTGACTCGCAATGCGTGTCATAAATGTTGTCATTAAAATGTGTCATCAACGCGTGTCATAAATGCATGTCATTAAGGTGTGTCATTAAAGCGTGTCATTAAAACGTGTCATTAAGGTGTGTCATTAAAGCGTGTCATAAAGGTGTGTCATTAAAGCGTGTCATTAAGGTGTTTCGTAAATGGATGACACACAAATGCATGTCATCTTCAATTAATGACAGGGGCTTCCTTGACACTCTTTTGTGTGTCATATCTACCCTTTATTGACGCGCAATGCGTGTCATTGAAGGTTTTTTTTTTTTTTTTTTTTTTTCTAATAGTGATATGTTAGGTTTGCAAAATTGTGGTGGATGATTTGTTGAATTTTGAAAAGCTTGAACACATGTTTTAAAACATAGGAAACCTCCAATTTTCAACGGAAACTATGACGAAATTTTTATAAAATTTAAACAATTAGAAAATATCTTTTTAACAAGTTCTTACAAGTAATCTTGATAAATGGTTTTAAACATAAAAATTTCCATAACTTTTGGTATAAAAATACAAGTAATGGGGGTTGGTTTTCAAACATTAAAATGATTATAAATATATATTTAGTAAAATATATATTTAGAGATCACAAAAACTATGTGTTATGTGTATATTATTTGTGTTAGTAATACTAAATTTAGGGACTTGAAATATAGATCCACACAAATACCAAAAAATGTAATTAAATAATTACAAGAATTAGAAGAATACAAATATATATCTTGGACACAAATATTGGACTTTTTGGACAAATGGACTTATTGGACAAATTATACAAATATTCCGAAATTAAAGTTGTATTATAATAAAGCTTGGTAAACGGTATTTTTCAAACCGAACAAATGACAAAGTATGTATTTTTACAAGTAGTATGAAAATATACCATATTTTGTCAAACATGGAAATATATTATTTTTGAAGTGTATTAAAACATTCATGTTTCACAAACAACTTAAAAATATATTATTTTGGTGGAAACTAAAAATATATATTTTTCTAGTCTTGATCTTAAAAATAAATTATTTTTATGATATATGTAAACACTTATATTTACCAAGTCTAAAATATAGATATTTTCTATAAACATATCTTAAGATATAAATATTTTATGAATGCAAGAATGATGGTTATAATTGGGGAAGAATAATATTCCGGAAAAATTAAACATATATTGAAATACTTAATAAATACAAGAATATACGTATCCCTATACGTACAAATACATGCCAACATATACTACCAACATTTGGTAAAAATACCCTTATACAAGTATACCTATACTTGGGAATACTTACAAGTGTATAATACTCAACAAATGGTATTTTGCTTGTGAAAACTACAAACACACGTATACGGAAGCAATATATATCAAAACAAGTTAAAAGTATATTATTTTTAACGAAACTCTTGAATGATATACATGCAATGCATACAAATAATATAAGTTAAAATATAATTTTTTAACTAGTATATTGAACCTTGAAATTTTATATAATTATGAGAAATTATATAAAGACATCATACACTAAAAGTGCAACTCAAAATAAAAAACAATTATAAAACAAGTCTTAACATATATTTAAAACTAAGAACTGTTACAAGACCGCAGTGTCTAACAAAACCTAGCACGTTTGTAGGTTGCAAAACGAACCAAGGAAACCAAACTTGAGTACGCACTTTACACGAACGTAAAACTGTGAGTTCATGTCCCCATTTTCTTTTAACGTTTTCGGTTTACAACTCTCGGGGGGAAATACATGTTAACAAGGGTATGGTTAAGCTATGGAATGAACTCTAAGATCATGTAAACATAGGCTTTAACTGAGGCGCCATTAATCCATTTAAGGACCACGGAACAAAGGTTAGATCTAATGGGTACGGGTGAGCCCCACTCACGGTCCTTGTGTGGCCACTTAGAGTGCTGTTGTGTCCCTGTCGAGGTTAATCGACACTAAAAATCGTCTACTCGGGTTGAGTGCTTCCTATGTCATCACATATATTAATGTCCTTGCAAAACATTAATGATCAACATGTTCATAGACGCTTTACATACCTACTTACAACACTGAACTTTCAAATGTTTTGAGACTCATTTGATGCGCATATACATAAAATACATGAACTCGCTCAACTTTTGTTGATGTTTTCAACTTACATGTATTTTAGGGATATACATGGATCTTGGTGCCAGCATTACTTTCAAGCTTTTGAGTTTCAAGTCTCGATGTCATCCACTTTTGAAGGGTATGATTCATTTATCTCATCCTTGATGAGATATAGGATGCAACGCCTCGTGAATCTAATCTTTTGTTAACAAGTCCTTTTAACTTTAAAACTTATGTTGGTTTGTAACTTAAACTAAATATTTGTGTTGGTTTTTAAACTTGAACAACTTATGGTTTGTAATATTTGAAACTTATGAATGGATGGACATCGGTTGTTTTAATCATGTAGTTGTTTATTATAATCGAATGCAATGAAAACTGATCAAAAAGACAGGGTGTGACATACGCAATCAATCAATGATAAGCATTTCAAAATACGTATTAGTAAAACAAATAAAACATGAATCTAAATCATAAACATTAAAATAGTACCAAGAATTCCTTGGTAACTGCTGAGAAACACTTGTAGAAAGTCATTATCCCTGTATTCATGTTGAATCTGAAAAAAGAAGACATCCATAATGATACAAAGTTTAAAATATTTAAAAGTTACAATGATGAATCCGGAAACAAATAAAATGAAAATAAAAAACAAAAAACAATGAAAACACAAAATCATTTAAAAAAAATAAGAAATTAACATGGAAAGAAAAGATAATAAATAAAAAAAATAAATCTGAAAGAAACTAAACAGACAAAAATAAAAAATTGCAAGTATTACTTAGTAAATCTTGAAAACAAAGAACTTAAAATCTGGATTTTATATATCCCTGAAACAGAAAATATCTACTGAAATAGAGAATGTCTGTTGAACCAAACAACCGCTACTGATAAACACAAAGACTGTTGAACTAAACGTCCGCCAAAGAGAACCTCTTCTGATGAATACAAAACTATGATGAAGCTAACGTCTGCTGTGGATGAACAGATGATGCAGTTCAATAGAGGATGTTTAACAGAAGAGCTTTAACAGATCATGATCAACATATGATAAGGTCTGTTGAAGCAAAGTCTGTTGAAGCTAAGTTTGTTCAACAGATCCTAATGTATTATTAAGACAAATTAAACACGAATTTAAAGCATAAACATTAAAAAAGTACCAAGAATTCCTTGTAAGTATTACTCAGTAAATCTTGAAAACAAAGAACATAAAATCGGGATTTTTTATATCCCTGAAAAAAGAATATCTACTGAAATAGAGTATATTACTCGTACAAAAAGAAAACTTCTAAAACGGCATTGAATAAACCCTAACGATACTATATAACTGAGAATCTGGATTTTATGATAAACACTAACATCGGCTAATATCTATGCCTGAAACAGAGATTATCTACTGAAATATTTTTCCAAATAATGATCCTTTAACATGTTCTCCATAAATAATACAACTACTTAACTAAAACCTTTTCCAATTTGTATTCGTAACTGTCTATAATGGTATATCTACAATGATTCGATTCATTTAAGACCGAAAAAATACTACAAACTTCATCATAAGTTGAATGTACATACATGTTCATAGTAAATCAACAATGAAATCGGACGAATGAAGTCTGTCGTAGAAGAAGACGGTGATGAATTTTGAACCCTTTTCAAACACGGTGATGAAGAAGTATTTTGGGTGAAGATTTGAAAGATGATTGTTGTTGATGTGTAATGATGACCTGTATGCACAGAACTGTTCTTTCCCCCAACTTTCAACTGATTTAACACATAGTTACACAAACAGCCCTCATTGATTTATGATATTTACATAAAGGTAACATAATGTGTAGTTAAATAATTTAAGTAAGGTATAAGTATTATTGTTATTGTAAATTGTATATAACCAACACTTTTGTAACTAAAAGGGATAATTTTTTTTTAAAATTGCAATATTTATATACTATATATAAATATATTAAAATTAAATATGTATAAAATAATTATATAACCAACACTTTTGTAACTAAGTGAATGCCGACGTGGCAGTACTTACAAATATCTGATGTCTAAAATCTGTTCACGTCAAAACCTCTCTTGTGATAATGGATGACAGTTATTTGGAAACCTCTATTGGCCAACAACAGATAACAGAGGTTTCAAAAACAGTTGTTTTCAGCCGTGGATGAATTTTTAGCCAAGCAGAGGTTTCAAAAACAGTTGTTTTCAGTAGTGGTAAATCAACAATCGTTAGGATAAACAGTTGTTTCAGAAGAATGAGAAGAATGATGTCAGCAGCATGCTTATAGAAAGATTGTAATTACAAATGTTCACCTAGTGAGCAACATGTAATATCCTAGCAAACTCTCAACATCTGCTATTAACCTAATCACTGTTACTATGAAAACCTCTGTTGAGCAGCATATTTTGAATATCATCTGTTGTTCGTTAACATCTGTTGGCCCATAGCAGACCTTTGCGACTTTAGACATTCTTCATCAGCAGATACTCTCTTTTGCCAGACTTTAGCTACAACAGACCTTTTACAACAGCAAGTATTGACTCTTTGTAAGTTGGAGGATCAAATTCTTAAAAAAACTCTTATTGATGATCAAATTTTATACATTATTTTGTGTTTACACTCATTTATTTACCCTTAAACCAACCTTTAATCCTATTAAACCTTTGTTGAGTTACCAAACATCTGTTCACACACAATTCAACATCAACATAATCTAAATCAAACTCAGACTCAATTACACATCTACATCAATATCGGTCTGTAATCCTCAGATGATATTCAAAACTATATAATAATACTTATGCTTGCTAAAATAACCAAAAGTAAAATGCGACAACAAAGATTAATAGGATTAAAATTTATTCATTTATTTAGCAGTGGTAAATCAACAGTCATTAGGATAAACAGTTGTTTCATAAGAATGAGAAGAATGATGTCAGCAGAATGCTTATACAAAGATTACAATTACAATGTTCACCTACTGAGCAACATCTAATTGCCTAACAAACTCCCAACATCTGCTATTAGCCTAACCACTGTTACTATAAAGTCCTCTGTTGAGCAGCATAATTTGAATATCATCTGTTGTTCTTTAACATCTGTTGGCCCATAGCAGACTTTTGCTTCTTCAGACTTTCTTCATCAGCAGATGTTCTTTTTTACTTTTTATAGCTACAACAGACCTTTTACAACAGCAAATACTGGCGTGTTTGTAACTTAGAGGTGCAAATTCTTCAAAAAACTCTTATTGATGATCAAATTGTAAACATTTTTTTTTGTCTTTGCACTCATCTATTCACCTTAAACCAACCTTTAATCCTATTAAATCTCTGTTGACATACCAAACATTTGTTCACACAAAATTCAACATCAACATAATCTAAATCAAACTCAGACACTAAATAAGTAAAAGTAAAAGTGACAAAAAAGATTAATAAGATTCAAAATTATTCATTTATTCATGACATTAAAATATCAACAATTACATAACATACTGAACAACGAATCTTTCAAATCTAACAATAACATCAAGAATTAAGAAATTTTAGCTTCAACTCCATCGATTGCTGAACCTCTCGATGTATATCCTTGAGCATCGCCATGAACTCCACGTCTCTATCACCGCACTCTGTATTACCGACAACACAAAGGTTACAAATGGAAGTTGAAGGCATCGCCATTAGGTTCTGGAAACCTGGTCTCTCGTGAACAGACCAAGATGTAGTCCATTAAAACACCTCTTCAGCTCTTGAAGAGTAGCCCTATCCTCATATACTTGATCCTGAACTTGCTTGATAAAGCGCTGCTTTAAATCATCAGAGTCTGCAGAAGTGTATGATGACATTTTAAGTTATATATTACTCAACTGATGTGAAAGAAAGATATGTTGGTGGTAAAACATGATGAAAAACAGGTGAACTGACAATGATATTATATAGTGAAATAACTAACAGCCCAAAGGTCAGATTTAAACTCATTGTACATTTAATAATAACCTAACCAAGCAAAACGTGTAGATTTAATATAAAAACAGGTGAACTGACAATGATATTATATAGTGAAATAACTAACAGCCCAAAGGTCAGATTTAAACTCATTGTACATAGCAGCATTTTAATGCAAAAACCTTTTCAAACCCCAGCTTTTATGGGAAAACTATAAAATTAAATACCAAGAAACCCAAGGGACAAATTTTAAAGCTTCAAAGAAAAATCAGGCTATCATAATTACAATTAACCTCTTCATTTATCACACAGACGCGTTTTAAACACTATAAAAGACCGATGATTAGTTTGATTCAAAACATCAACAAATTGTCTTACAAATCACTGTCTGTGAAAAACACATCAAAATCAGTAAATCCAACAAAAATATAGATGGCAAACAGATGCTTCTATCACTTGTCAGACACCAGCGATGTTAAAACACAATTCTCGATCTGGTCACTCAAAGAAAAAAAAGATCAGACGAAGAACTAAACAGAAAATTCGGCATAATCAGTGACAATAATTACAACACAAACCTGGAACAACATAGCATTACTTGATGAAATCCTCCACTCTCCTCTATCTGATTTCCAGAAGAATGCAGAAGAGTTTCTGTCACAACTACTAAAACAGGATCAGAAAATCTGGGACATGCTTACCGATCTGAAAAACAAAAGAGAGAATGAAATCACATGGAGAAAGGCGAGAGTCTACGAAATCCTTGCAAGTGTTAACTGTAGTGTGTAATAGTTTATGCATTTATATCTTTCTATGTATATACATTTAATTTAATACTATCAATATGGATATTAACATACTCTAAAATGTGACTGTTAATAAAAATAAGTCACAAACCTAAAATGCAACTCTCCCATCAAAGAAGATAACAAATATAACTTTTCACGATGTTGCAACAATCTATAGGTTCTATAAAAGAGAAAACCAAGTGACATAACAAAAGCTTCATTGGCATTTAACGATGTTGGAACAATACAACTCTCCCATCAAAGAAGGTAGAACATGCAACTTTTCACGATGTTGCAACAATGATATTGCAACATCGAAGTTGAAACGTTGATGTGTGAAACAGAGCTTCATTGAAACGACGATGTTGGAACAATGATATTGGAACGATAATGTGCAAACAGAATCAACAAATGTTCGAACAAAGAACTGTAATCGGAGATTAACCGGCTGAATCATGAGTGCTATGCATTTGAGAGAGAGATATGCTCGTAAATATGAGTGAGAGAGATGAATTGAAATTTGAATGTGGAGCCAGATTCACATATGTTATTTATAGGGTTCGAATATATGGTTTGAATTTTGAATTTGGAGCCAAAATTTTGAATCTGGCCAAAGGTCTGCTTTTCTTATGAACAGCAAAGGTTTGAACAAAGTCTGAAGAGCAGAGATTTTAATTTTGAATGAAGTGTAGACTTTGACTTTTAAATGAAGGACAGATATTTGAATTAAATGTGTTTTAAATTAAGACTTATGAAGCAATAATGACTTAAAAAAAACATTGTTGGACAGCCTTTATGGCTGCCACTTCAGCTTTTCTTATGTCACTTGTTTTTCTCCTTTTATAGAAAGTACTTACAGAAAGATTATAATTAACAGATAAATTATCTCATTTAGGCAATCACTTGTATTATAATTATTAAAAACTATTTCACACGTAAGATTTTCACAATAGTACTTAACGTATATTTATATGGCTAAATTTATTTATATTTAAGCAAAACCAGAAAAGATTAACAACAACAAAGTAACGATAAATTATTTTTATTTTCTTATTTTATTTTAATTTTAAGAACTATAATTAATACATAAATTATCTCATTTAAGAACTATAACCACCACAAGTGGCCTAGTGGTGGAGTGACTTGGGTTCTCCAATGGAGACCCAAGTTCAATTCCCATTAGTGCCACTTTGGTGGCCACCGACACCCGCTTTAAAGCCGGACCGAGGACACTCGAGGTCTCGGGTTCGAAACATGTTTCTTACCCCTCTTTGATGGCTATGGGTATTTGCCGCCAGGGATCCTTGTCGGGTGGTGAACTGGGAAGGGAGATCCCTTCCGCGGTCAGGGGTACCGTGCAATTACCCTTTTTTTTTTTTTTTTTATATTATAATTATTAAAAGCTATTTAACTCGTAAGATTTTCAGAATAGTACTTAACGTATATTCATATGACTAGATTTATTTATATTTAAGCATTTTAAATGAAACTACACATAAAATTACAAGAACACAATATCACATTATTATTTTTCATCATCGTTGTTAATTGAGAAAAATAAGTTGACATAAAGTTATTCAAACCTGTTTAAGATTGACAATTTACAAACGAGATTAATTTTTTTAATTATTTTCTTAACCAAAAAATATTCACAACAACAAAGTAACGATTAATGTTAATAAAGAGTTTATATAAAAAACAAAAAAAATATTTTTAATGTTAGATTTTTATGTAATTGATTTTATTAGAATGAGAAATATGTTGGAAATTTTGATATTATGAATGGATATTAATTTAGTGAAATTATAATTTAATGAAATTATAATTATTTATTAGACTATTCATACGGAACATAAACTCTTAAGTAGAGTTTTTATGCCAATTTATTAGTGTTTATTAGAGTTTATGTCTCTAATTAAGTGAAAATTTTCTCTACCCCATGTCTCTTGTATTAAAAGTAGGCTATGTGTCTAACTTGATGGGTTTTGATATAAAACTACAAGAGTAAGAATACAAGAAAAAAAGATAAAGATATGTATAAAGAGTTCTTGCAGAAGAAGTATTTGATGACCCATATGCTGGGAACATATAGAGATAAGTTTCTCTACATGATTCATCTACATTTCTATCCTGGATTAAAAGATGTAAAGCAAAAGCCTTTTTGTTCAAAACAGACTTCGAAAAGGCCTTCGACACAATCAGTTGGAGTTTTATTGAGTCGGTTTTCCAACAAATGAACTTCCTTAGCAAATGGAGACTTTGGATTAACGGGATATTGGCCTCGTCCCAATCCTCGGTTTTGGTTAATGGGTCCCCAACGAACGAGTTTCATTGCTTTAGGGGGTTAGGCAAGGTGACATGCTTTCACCCTTCATCTTTATCCTTGCCATGGTGGCTCTTTCAAGTTGTATGGTGAGTGCAACATCATCGGGGCTTATAAAAGGCATATCACTTCCAAACGATGGGCCTAAAGTATCACACCTCATCTTCGTGGATGATGTCATGCTTTTAGGTGCCTGGGAGGAAGGTAATATCATCAACATTAGGCGAATTATGAGGTGCTTCTTTCTAGTCTCTAGGCTAAAGATAAACCTACATAAGTCTTGTCTATATGGTATAGACACTGCCTCGGGTGAAAATGTGCAAATGTCATACCTATTCGGGTGCAACGCCATATCCATACCTTTTACTTACCTCGGTCTCAAAGTTGGGGGTAACATGAACAAGTATAACAGTTGGATGCCGGTCATTGAGGTCTTTGAATTGCGTCTCTCGCTTTGGAAAGCCAACACCTTGTCGATTGGAGGTAGAACCACACTCATCAAATCTGTACTAGACCCATTTTCCGTTTATTATTTTTCTCTATACCAAGCGCCGGGGAATGTAATTAACAAATTGGAAAAAATAAGGCGGAGATTCTTATGGGGTGGCACGGACACTCGTAAGAGAATGCACTAGGTTTGTTGGAAGATTGTCACACAACCGATCACGAAAGGGGGGCTTGGTTTGGGTTCCTTAGCTAGCACAAACTATAGTTTCTTGGCTAAATGGGCTTGGCGGTATAAATTGGAACCACAGCGGATACGAAGAAAAGTTATTCATTCGATACACTATAATCCCAAAGACGACAATTTTCTACCATCAAAAAAAGGGACTCTCGGGGTTTGGAATAATATCATCAAGGAAGAAACGACTCTCGCTAGCAAAACTATACATCTAAATAAACTCATCAGACGTAATGTGGGTAACGACCTAGATACACTGTTCTAGACTGATTCCTGGGCGACATATATGCCACTCAAATCTCGCTTTCCAGCCTTATTTTCACTAGAAAAATTCAAAGCTTGCAGCATGAATGAAAGGCTGGATGTCTCGGATGAAGGGCAAGTTATCGGCCTTAAGTGGTGTTGGTTTCGGGATCCATCTTCTCATTAAAAAATGTTGGAGCTAGTGAATCTCTACAACATCACAGAATTGATTGTTCTAACAGATTCAAAGGACTTTGGGTGTGGTCATCGGGGCAACCGGGTGGGTTCTCGGTAAAAGAAGTAAAAAAACTAATCCACAATCAAGATCAACTTGTCGAATCGTACAAGTTCGAGTGGAATGGATGGATTCCTCGAAAAGTCAACATCTTCGGGTGGCGTATAAACATGGATCGGCTTCCTACCAGATCAACTTTAGTGAGAAGAAACATTACAACGAACTCGGTTCTATGCCCACTATGCAGCGAGAAAGATGAAACGATTGAGCACATTTTTGGATCATGTTACGTCAGATCTGTGCTGTGGCACATGGTGTCTAAATGGCTCTTGATTCCGCTGATTTATGCTTTCTCTACATCGGATCTTCTATGGGTTCACCAGCACATGAATGGTTCAGCATCTATGAAGAAAATAGTACATGCTATCATCCTAATCTCCTGCTGGAGTCTGTGGAAACTTCGCAACGAGGTGGTGTTCTCAAGCAGAAGAGTGGATATCTCGAGGCTATGGGCAGATGTACAATCAACAAGCTTCCTATGGGTAAAAAATAGAGCAAAGTCGTATGCGGTCGAGTGGTCGAATTGGTGTAATTTTAACTTTTTGTAATCTGTCTCCATAGTTCTAGTGCCTTGTTAGTTGTTTCTAATAAAATCAGCCATTCAAAGAAAAAAAAAATAAAACTAGAAACAAATAAATCACCAATCTATTATCTCTTTTTTGAATGGAATATCAAAGTAATTCATTAAAAACCCATGGCGAAGCAAGGTGCTAAGCCATATATAAAACAAATACAACTAGAGTTTGTCCCGCGGCATTTAATTTACACCATTTATTCCAATCTATCAAATGTAAATTAGCTCTATGTTTGATCTATAAATATGATATTACTTGATGTCTTGCGTAATCTTCTTTCTGTATATTTATTTGTAGCTCATTTTATTCTCACACCCTAAAATCTTATTTTCACACTTTTTTTACTCCATCTCCCCTCTATATATCTATGTATATATAGAGAGATAGAGGGAACGGGTGTGTGAATATTAACACCCCTGTTTATTGTTGGAAACTTTATCATTTCTAAACTTTTGAAATGCTTGTTTATTTCTGAAAGCATACAAACAATGATAGGTGGGGAGACCTTAATGTTGGATTATAGTTAGAACGTACCTGTTACATGCAATGAATCGAAATCGCGGATGTGATTGTAGAGATGAAGAACACCAAAATTAAACATGGATTCCTCTTGGAATTGTGATACACTCTCAGATCAAACTAATTGTGGGTACACACAAAAGTTCAACCGGATAAGACCAAGAGGTTTTCATGGACGAACTTGATTTTTGTTTGAGAAAACCATACCATTCATACGTTCTGTTCTATTCGTATATCATGACTATAACTGAAGCATCTAATTCATCTTTATTTTGTCGACCAAATCCCTATATGTGGCTCCACATGACCCATCGGTTTATGGGTTTTCAATTATTCAAAAACAAATAGGCCAAAAGTTATAGCCTAATAAATATATAAAGTAATCAGATTAATAAAGGATATAATCTGATCCATAGGCTTAAAATTACAAGGTCCAACAAATGCAATTTTTTATTTAAAGAAAACCAAATATTTTTGTCATATATATATATATATATATATATACAACTTTATATTTAAAACAAACCCATACCCGATCTTATTAAATTAAATCGAGTCTCCACTCCTGCATCTCCTAACTCGTTTAATTTTAACAAGACCGATTTAGTCGACAAGTTAATTCAATAGCACTAAAATTCATTGATAACACTAAAATTACCAACATTCCTCCCCCATTTTAGTGATATCCATGATTAACTTAAATACTTCTCAAACAAACACAAACTTATGCATAAATGAAATATCGCGGCGATTGAATTTCACATTAGTATACTACACATTCCAAATATTCGGATATAAAGTTGTCGCTATAGATTGAACCCTTTCTATTCACAATGAATACATGAAGATAATATACACATAAGTTCACAAATTCATTGTTCTTACTTGACACAATATTTTACTAGCCTGTGTCCAATCCTTCAAAGAGTATATCAAAGCCAAGTCCAAGCTTCTTGAAGCGGCTAAACTTCATACTCTTATAGGTACTTCTTTTATTCTCGCACCTGCAAATGCAATTTTCAAAGAACTATTAAGAAGTTATACTTCAACCTCCTTTATCTTGCAGTTTGAACACAACCTTGGGATGATTTTGATCATGTGTTCAAATATCTCTATGACAAACTTTCCACATTGAATTCTGCATCTAACGTGTATTAGATGGGAATTGGGTATCTTGACATAGGATATTAAAGTGTGGACTTTAAACCCATCCCTATGACTGATTTATTCACGAGATCTCTCCTAACTCTTTAGTTAGATAATCAGCCAAATTATACTCAAATCTTACGGATTCAACAGATATCACTCTATGCATGATGAGCTCATGAATCATGTTATGTATAACACACAACCGTCTAGACTTTCCATTATATACCTGGCTATAATCCTTAGCCAACTCTATCACACTTGATAGATATTGGTGATATCGGTTTTGACCACAAAGGAATCTTTAAAGATCAAATTTATTAGCCATCCAGCTTCTTTACCAACTGATAAAACTACAAATTCAGATTCCATTGTTAAATTTGTGATGCATGTCTGCTTCTTTGAAGCCTAGGAGACACCACCTTCACCAAGTAGGAATATCCATCCACTTAGTTATACAACTTGCATTAAAATACCCTTCTAAACTAAAGGATACCTTTGTAACACAAACCATATATCATGGTTCTTTTCAGGCATTTAAACAATTTATTCACACCTAGCCAATGTCGAGTACTTGGATTACTAGTAAATCTACTCAGTTTTCCACAACAAGTGCCATATCAGGCCTTGTACAAATCATAACATACATTAGGCATCCATTTGCTTAAAACACTCCACCTGGGAAATAGATTCATCTTGATTACGTGCAAGTTAGATACTAGGACCTATAAGAACTAACCAGAGAACGAACAAAGTAATTGAATTTCTTCAACACTTTCTCAATGCAATGAAAATGCATTATTAATACACTCTTGTTACTCCCTCTTATCCTTATTCCTAGGATAACAAAATCCTCCCCCAGATCCATCATATCGAACGATTACTTCTTTACCATAGGATTCAAGACTACTAAATACATATTTATCTTCTTGGTTCAGAACCCATTAGATAAATCACCTCAACAATGCTTGTTTACGTTTTTGCCCAGGATTTGATCTACTTCAATATTAAGACAATATTGATGCTCATGTCCAACCCAACTCCTGACCCTTTCAACTAAATAAAGACTAAATTAAGAACCAAAAGACTTAGCTTTCTTGTTCTCATGCTTTTTTTTAGGTTTAGAAGGAACAGATACATTGTCAGTATCAGTAGACGCTTTATCAGAATCAACAACAACATTCTCAAAAGAATCAAAAACCCTATTATGAGAATTCTGGATGATATCCCTTGATTCTATGACAGTTTTTGCACCCACTCAGTCTTTAGTTCTAAGACATAGAACCTAAAGACCTTTGAATTTTCAACATAGCTTATAAATAGACCATTTATTCTTTTCTCACTTAAACTCTTTCTTTTAGGTTCAGTAAGACAATAATACAACCCCAAACTCTTAGATACCTAAATTTCGAGCTCTTACACCTAAGTTCAGCTGGCGTACCCTTATTTGCTTTATTACTATTATTATTATATTTATTTGTTTTATTTAACAATCAATGAAGTAAAAGTCCGACTACCCATGGTAACCCAATGGTATAAAGGTATCCCAAACCCTCCATCTCCAGTTCCGGGGAAAACCCATTGCCCAAAGCCCCAATTACAGTAAAACCGGTTGGGATCGAATTCGAACTTGAGACCTATAGCCTCCAAGCCAAATCTTCACTTCCACTCCAATGCCAATCGAGCTATAGTTCATTGGCCTTATTCTCTCTTTCATCAACCATTTCTTTTACAACTCCACCTCGGTCTTAAATGATTTAAACTTATTTAAGACTTTATCATTTTCCATGTAATAAGCATGTGTAGCTAATTTTAGAGGCATCATCTATCTATAAAGTAATAACACCATACTTTATTACCTACTAAAGGTGTAGAGAGAAAACCATACAAATCATATGTTTCAAGTTCTAGACTTTATGTCAAATGTAGGATTAAACCATTCCCAGACTTGTATATAAAATAATATCTATTTATGGGATCCTTGGATAGACGGTTAAGAATTAAATTAGGCAATTAAAATAATTGTTTATGTATTGGTATCTGATTACTTATGTATGGTAAAAATTTATTTTGAACTACCACCAACTACTCACGAGTTACTCATAGACAACTTGCGCATGAATTTCTAACCCTTATGGCCACATTTTCAAAATTAGCCAACTTTAATTTAATTTTAAAAGTAGAATTAATTAATAAATAAATACATCTAGTTATCTCCAACAAGAAGCCTTTATGTTGTTCTTCCTTCTGTCACAACAACACCATAAACTATGGTGTTCGTCTTTATTAACTGTTATGCGTATCAAGGCGGCACCCACATGTAGTTGCACTTTTGTTTAGTTAACAACAAAACAAAGAAAACTTTGTTCTTTCTTTTAAATTGCAATAACACCAAGTTTTTTATGTTCTTGCAAGTTTTTCCTTTGTTTTCTTTCCAACAACAAAACACGACAAAACACAAAATTGTTTTCCTTCTTGTATTCTCGACAACCCGATCACATGTAATTCCTTAATATTCTACCAACTTACAACATGAAATGTAAATGATTTCTATCCTAACCTCTTTATAGGTATAAAGTAAATGCAATTTCTAGAAGTTGAAGAAATGATAAAACCTGGAAATTGGCTGGATATGTTGAAGTTGAGAATCACAAATTCTTTCCTTTGGAATTTGGGTAGTAGCATCCAAAGGAATTATTTTCCTTTCTTTCTTCGTGTCTATGCATAGTATTACCAAAGAAACAACTAACTGTTTCTTCCTTTTCTATGAAACAATTTTTACTTTTCTGTTCGAATCTTCACACAAGCCAAACAAAACTTTGTTCTTTCCGGTCTTGTACCACTGAGACAGTAACCCAATGAAACAAAGGTTTCTTTCTATTTGTCCCGGTATAAACTTACCAATTAAACCAATGAGACGACACCAATCGTTTCATTCCTCTTTGGCTCTGTCCAAGATCAAACATAAACACCAACCGTGTTCCTTCCTTTGATCTTATTCGCCGTATAGTAGATAACACAAGGTTATATGGGAGTCAAACGGATGAAATGACAAAGTTTAAGCGGTGGATAACATCCATTTTCATTCTAAATGCCTAAATTAGAACTTGTATTATCGCTTAAATTGACCACCGACTCCGTGAGAACAACGATCAACTCTGACCATGCTAGAGCAAGTTAACTATTAAACTCCTGTACCAAACACTTAATTTTTTGTTGATAAAACTGGTCCATGAATTCAATTTAATTAATTAATGTGATTCATCTTGGAACTCATGAGTCCGTCTAAGAATTATTTTAATCATCCAGTCCTACACCGGTCTTCAACAAGGCCCACTTTAATTCTAATAAAACAAACAAGCAGCCTAATATATTCCATGTATTGACCTAACCTCAGGATAAAACTTCCAGCAGCCAACGAAAACATTCCTAGCCCAAGTTCCATTTAAATATTAAAATAGATATGGCTTGTGTGAATTACGAAATTAAACCATGAACATCGGCGTCACAAATCAAACCATGAACATTGCGTGAATTACGAAATTAAACAGAACCCAAGCAAGTCATGCGACGGTTTCCTTTTCTTAGTCGAGAATTACGAAAATTACGAACTAACCCAATTTCTTTCCAATTAGACCACAATAACCGCAAATCAGAGTAAATAATTAAGCACCAACGAAAAGAGTTTGATCTTTGTTGGATTATAGTTAGAACGTACCGGTTACTTGCAACGAATCGAAATTGCGGATGTGATTGTAGAGATGAAGAACACCAAAATTAAACATGGATTCCTCTTGGAATCGTGATACACTTTCAGATCAAACTATTTGTGGGTACACACAAAAGTTCAACCGGATAAGACCAAGAGGTTTTCAAGAACGGACTTGATTTTTGTTTGAGAAAACCATACCATTCATACGTTCTGTCCTATTCGTATATCACGACTATAACTGTCGCATCTAATTCATCTTTATTTTGTCGACCAAATCCCTATATGTGGCTCCACATGACCCATCGGTTTATGGGTTTTCAATTATTCAAAAACAAATAGGCCCAAAAGTTATAGCCTAATAAATATATAAAGTAATCAGATTAATAAACGATATAATCTGATCCATAGGCTTAAAATTACAAGGTCCAACAAATGCAATTTTATATTTAAAGAAAACCAAAGATTTTTGTCATATATATATATACACAACTTTATATTTAAAACAAACCGATACCCGATCTTATTAAATTAAATCGAGCCTGCACTCTCGCATCTCCTAACTCGTTTAATTTTAGCAAGACCGATTTAGTCAACAAGTTAATCCAATAGCATTAAAATCCGTTGATAACACTAAAATTACCAACATTTAACATTCGGCATCTTTGTAGTTTTAGGTACCAGTTTTTTTCTCACACGGTTTCTATATTTTATATACAAGTTTATTGTTCGGAAAAAAAAATACAGACAATGATTGGTGAGACTTATTGTTCTTGAAATTGGTGTTCCCTTTTAGGAATAGTTAATTAAATATATATTTTTGTAACGTTATATCTCGGACAGAGAAGTCATTTTCTTTACCAATACTTCTTGTCGTATATGTACAACTCTACATATTTAACATTTTATAGTGTATTCAGTATATCTAGAAATATAAACTAAACATGTAATCTGACAAAATTCTTTTACATCATCGGTAGTGGCCAAAAAACATTCTTGATTCTTCTGTTGAAATTTGAATCTTTTTGCACCTTCCCCCTTGTTAGATTAAACGGGGGAATCATTGTCCTTTTCCATTAAATATAAAGTGATAGAACATATAAAAACATCTGAAATTATGAAAAAGGATTCAAGATAACTAAGTAACAACTTCTTTGTAGAAGAACATGTCATACTTCATCCATGCTTCTTTAAAGACTTGGCCCTCCATAACCATAACCTGCATTTCTGGTTAATATTTGCTTAATTTCTTCTGAACTTGTTATCATATGTTCTGGTGCCTGAAAAGCCATCACTTTATATTATTAAAAAAACATATAGTATATTATAGGGATCATGTTTTGAAAGTGATGACTGATTATAATATATGAAATCATCATTTTAGATATTTTTTATGATTTT
>JARYGA010050672.1:0-35881 GCA_030545235.1 Helianthus tuberosus | reverse complement strand
GAGGTTAAGAGGATTTGAAGATTCCAAATTCCCTATATCCTCACCAGAAAATTAAAACATATTCAAGTTCTGGATTTCCTCATATCCTTGAACCTTTTCAGGTTCTCCATGAGTTGTTGAGAAACTCTTAGTTTTCTCATCCAGGTTTCCTTGATCAGCAGGCTGATCTCCACCTGTTGCCACCACATTTTCCTCCTCAGAATCTGATTCAGAAACTCTTATTTTTCTCATCCAGGTTTCCTTAGTTTTCTGATCTGTACCTCCAATCTTTGAAGATAGACACTTGTTCAGAATTTCCATTAAAACTTGCCAGAAGGCAGGTAGCTTGTTTCTCTTGAATTCATTGATTCTTGAAATCTTTGTTTTGTAACCTATTACAGCATCAAGTTGTGAGAACATATCTTATTTTTTGGTGCTTCTTCAAAGTTCTGATGTAAGGGTAGTTCCAAACATTCCCTTATCTTTTCTGGTGAAATTTTAATAAAGATATTTCCCCATACATGTGCTGTTACCTCAGCTTGACTTGAGATTTTGAGAGTTTTTACAACTTGTTGTTTGAGTTCTTGTGGTACCTCTCTGGTCTTTGTAAGAGCTTGAGCTATCGGGCGTCTGGTTAGCAATTCAATGAGAATTTGACACTTCATATCATACTCTTCGATGTTATCATTCATTGCTTCATTGTTGCTCTTTAATGGAAGAAATTCAGCTTTAGTGATGAAGGGAACTGAGTGTTCAATTAGTGGTATGTTGATGTTAATAGCAGCCATTGAGAATTTGGGTTTTGTTTTCGGAAAAGGGTTTTAGGGTTTTGAATTTGAAAGTTGATGATGGAAGTCCCTGTTTTGAATGAGGTATTTATAGTGTACATGGATAGAGATTTTTGAGTTTTTATCGTAGGCTGTTTGTGATCAAGGTGTTTAATGACACCTTAATGATGTTTTAATCCTTTTAAGGAAACAACCGTTTTTGAAAAACCTTTGGTTTATCTCTAATTTAATGTAAATCCTTTAATGAATTTTAGAGATTCCAATGATTTTTCAGATAAATACTAATTTCCAACTTGCACATTTTCTTCTTGTGGGACCCCTTTGGTTTCTAAAAGGTCCAATAGAAACCTTTTGTGTGTCTTCCCAGGTATTTCTCATGATGATATATATATATATATATATATCAGAAAATTTTGAACAAAACTTTTAAGAGTTATATTTTCTGCATATATCATCAGTATTCATCTGATTCATTTTCAGTGGATAAATCATCAGAATTTTTTTTGAGATGAGAGGGAATAAGTAGAGTTCTGAGATTTTACTTACATTGTAGTCTTGCAGTTCTGAACTCCACACCTTTGTTCTGATATACTGGAGGTATTTTTCATACAGCTTGTTCCAGTCCTCAGAAAAAATTTTTTAGAAGGAAACTTATTCCTAAGATTTTAGATTTTCATCAGTTTCTTTAAATCTGGTTAAAAGTATTGTTTTCCTGATGATATGTTAAACTTCCTGGCTTTCTAAAACAAAATTTGATTTTCTGATTTATTGTCAGAATTTTCACAATTTTCTGGTGAATGATCAGATTCTTGTTGTTTAATGAGTTTTCTGAATAATTACCAGATTTTCTGATTGATCATCAGATTTTCCGAGTTCTACTAACTCCTGTCAGTTCTCATGTGTGATCCACCAGATTTTCTTTGTTTTTATCAGACATGTTGTGTTAGTTCCCCCTAGATCTATTACCATTAAGAAATGGAAAAAAAATTAAAACAAACCTGTTATACATAAAACAAACAAAACACAAAAAAAACTCCTCCTCCTCCTCCTCCTCTAATACGTTGTACATGCACTTCACATATAACCAAAGACTGGTTATTCGAACGGTGTGATTTGTTGATGGCGTCGGGGTGGCTTCACTAATGTTTTCTTGAAGTACCAGCTCGGCCCTTGGATAGCAGCTTCTCACTCCTCCGAAGTCCAGCTGACTTGTGATCACCTTGGTTACGAATCGTGGGTAGATCAGAAAGGGTTGACGGTCGTGGATGTTTGTTTCTAGATCTCTCATGAGAAACTTGGCATAATTGTAAGGTTTCTCCTGTATTATAGCATGAACCACTTCCATCATCTTATGAGACAGCTCGTTGAAGTGTCCAATCTTCTTGGAGAAGCAAACGCTTAGCTGTGTTACCAAAAACTGGAAAGGTGGTATAAAACCAGATTTGCTAACAACCCTTGACGAGTTGAGTGTATGATAGCCCATTTCAGTTAAGGTCTATTGCACATTTACCTTCTCCAGAAATTTGATTTCATGATCATCACCCAGTTTGAGGACATTTCTTATTGTTTCCTCTTTTAGGGTGATCTTTACCCCCATGACCTCACTTTCAATCCACACGGAAGTACCACTAAAAATGATTTGAAAGTTCCCCCAGAACTCTTGGAGAAGTTCTGGATAAATGGTGACATGTGATGATACAGCAAAGCCCAAAGGACTTCGCATAATCATATTGTACACAAACCTGCAGTCCTCCCATGCAGGTCCTTCCAAGTTGGATCTTAATCTAAGATTATGAAGTCTGTGAAACGGAAGAGGGAATTGAGTGGCTTTCATCAATTTTGGGCGACCCATTTTTAGATAAGAAAAATTCTGTCGAAGGGCTTTTGAAGAGATGATTTTTGTGAAGAAAGTTCTTTTCAGGTTGTTAATATTTATAGATGAAAGTGATATTAACGGCCAACCTTTTTCTCTTCAATTAAGACGATATCTGTTGCAGTGAATGTAACAGTGAATGTAACAGTGAATGTGACAGTCTACTAAGCCCCATGTGTGAGTAAGCATTTAATGACTAGGCGGCTACTTTCATAGCTCCTAATGATTCTAGTGCCTACGTGTCACTTAAGTTCCTTATGAAAAAATGATGTTGCATGCATTTGCAGAAGAAAAATGAAATTCAATAAACTGAAAACAAATTTGAGACGGTTGATTATCACAGTTGTATGGAACTTCATCAGTATGCATGTTACTTCCCCCCCCCCCCCCCCTCTTTTTTTAATTAATAACAAAAAAAACAAAAAAAAAAAAAAAACAAAATATACACGAAAATAAGTAATTACAATATGTGGAATGTGCATGAGGATGTAAAAATTATTACAAATTATTCTGATGTTTCAACATAGTTTCTGATTTTATATCAGAACTTCTGGTGTTTTCACCAGATATTCTGATATTTCTTCAGATTATCTGATAAATTATCATTTATTGATGATTCATCAAATTTTCTGGTGTTCCATCAGATTGATGGATTGTTTCATCAAAAGCTAGTTGATTTGTTCTATGAATATCAGAATTTTGATGTTCAACAAGTTGGTTTTCTATTTGTGACTTTGTATTTTCTGAAAAATCTTCATCATTTAGATTAACCATGCCTAGTTTGCTGATCAAAAAATTGTGTCTCTTTTCATCAAGAGGCTTTGTAAAGATATCAGCAATTTGATTTTCAGTTGGAACAAAATACATTTCAATGTTACCTTTCTCCACATGATCTTTTATGAAGTGGTATCTGACATCTATGTGTTTGGTTCTTGAGTGATGAACTGGATTTTCTGTTATTGCAATAGCACTCTTTGAGTCACATAGAATTGGAATTCTTGTCAGAGTTACTCCATAATCTTTCAGTTGAGTTTGCATCCACAGCACTTGTGAACAATAACTTGCTGCTGCTACATATTCTGATTCTGCTGTTGATGTGACAACACAGTTTTGTTTCTTGCTTGCCCAACATACCAATTTTTCTCCCAAGAGTTGACAGGCATAAGATGTGTTTTTCCTGTCAATTTTGCACCCTGCATAATCTGCATCTGTGTATGCAATTAATTCAAGGTTTGTAACCTTAGGATACCAGAGACCAATTTCTGATGTGCCTTTGAGATATTTAAAAACCCTTTTTACAGCTTTTAGATGGGATTCTTTGGGATCACATTGATATCTGGCCAGAAAGCATGTTGTAAACATGATATCTGGTCTGCTTGCAGTTAAATATAGAAGTAATCCTATCATCCCTCTATAGGTTTTAATATCAACACTTATACCATCCTTATCAGAATCTAACTTGTTCCCTGTTGCCATGGGAGTTTTTGAAACATAGCAGTTTTCAAGTGAGTATTTTTGTAGAATTGTTTTCACATATTTTGATTGACTCAAAAATATTCTATCAATTCTTTGTTTTACTTGTAACCCTAAGAAAAAGGTTAACTCACCCAACATACTCATTTCAAAGTGGCTGGTCATCAATTTTTGAAATTTGTCACAAAATTTTTCATTTGTTGATCCAAATATAATGTCATCAACATATATATGGACCAACAAAGTATGACCTTTGTGTGTTTTGAGAAAAAAAGAGTAGTGTCAATAGTTCCTTTGGTAAACCCAGATTTGAGTAAGAAGTTTGATAAAGTTTCATACCAGGCTCTGGGAGCTTGCTTCAACCCATACAAGGCTTTGTTTAATCTATAAACATCATTTTGAAATTTTGGATCAACAAAGCCTTCTGGTTGATGCACATAAACTTCTTCCTCAATTTTACCATACAGAAAAGCTGATTTTACATCCATTTGATAAACTTTTAAATCCTTGGATGCAGCATAAGCAAGAAAAATTCTTACAGCTTCTAATCTTGCTACTGGTGCAAAAGTTTCGTCATAATCAATACCTTCTTTTTGACAGTAACCCTTGACCACTAACCTTGCTTTGTTCCTTGTGATTATGCCATTTTCATCAGATTTATTCTTGAATACCCATTTTGAACCAATGACAGATTTGTCTTTTGGCTTGGGTACCAGATCCCATACCTTGCTCCTTTCAAACTGACCAAGCTCTTCTTGCATAGCCTGAATCCACTCTGGGTCACTTAGAGCTTCTTTGACAGATTTAGGTTCTACCTTGCTTAAGAACCCAGAAAATGCACACTCATGTGCAGTGGCAGATCTTGTTCTGACACCATCTGCAGGATTGCCTATGATGTCAGAATGAACATGTCCTTTGATCCATCTTAACTTGTTGTGAAAAGTTGTTGGTTCTGATGGATTTGACGTTTCCCCCTGAACAGGTGCTTCAATTGTGTGTAAGATATCAGAATTTTGAGGTTCTGATGTACTACACCTTTGTTCTGCAGAGTTAGTACATGATGGATCTTTTGATTTGTTTTTGAAAGAATTATCATGTTCTAGGAAATCTTCATTTAACATTTCAAAGAGATGTTCATACTTTTCTTGTTTGTCAGAAAAATTTAATTCTTTCAAGTATTCATCAGAAACCTCTGTTTCTGGTGAGTCATCAAATGAAACATACAGACTTTCTCTGATTGTCCTTGTATTGAGAATAAAAATTCTATATGCTTTTGATGACAAAGAGTAACCAAGAAAAATACCTTTTTCTGCTTTTCTGTCAAATTTTTCAAGGCTTTCAAAATCATTAAAAACAAAACATCTACAACCAATTGTATGCAAAAATTTTATACTTGGTATTCTTCCATTTATAATGTTGTAAGGTGTTTTGTTGTGCCTTTTGTTGATTATGGATCTGTTTTGTGTAAAACATGCATTTGCTATAGCTTCTGCCCAAAAGTGAGTGGGCAATTTAGCATAAGCAAGCATGGTTCTGGCAGCTTGTACCAAGGTCCTATTCCTTCTTTCAACCACCCATTCTGTTGGGGTGTTCTGGGAGCAGAAAAATCATGAGAAATTCCTTTACTTACTAGAAAATTCTCATTTTTTTCATTTTTAAACTCTGTCCCATTGTCTGATCTGATCCTTCTTACTGTTAGTTTTAACAGATTTTCAATTTTCTTAAAAAATTAATGATCAGATAAGGAGTTTCACTTTTCTTTCTCAAAAATTCTACCCATGTGTACCTGGAAAAGTCATCTACTATTACTACTATGTGTTTCTTTCCAGAAAAACTTTCTGTACTTATGGGTCCACACAAATCCATGTGTAAAAGTTCCAAATTTTGTGAAATAGAAGACTCAGAAATTGATTTATGTGAGCTTCTCTTGGATTTTCCCATCTCACATGCTTCACAAATTTTATCCTTCTTTGAGGATATCAAAGGTAATCCTTTTACCAGACCTTTGCTTGCTAGTTTGCTTAGGTTTTTGAAATTTAAGTGGGCAAGCCTTTTGTGCCATAACCAACTACAACCTTTGTTGAGTTTTGAAAATAAACATAGTTTTGGATGTTCACTTTCTTCTTTGAAGTCAAAATAGTAAATTGATTTTCTTATTCTTTTCCCACTTAAATAGATTTTATTATCATCTATACCTATTAACAAGCATTTTTCTGGTAAGTTACCTAAAAACCTTTGTCACAGAATTGACCACAGCTTAGCAAGTTATACTTTAAGCCTTCAACATAGGCTACTTTCTCTATGGTCAGACATCCATACCTTATGCATCCATATCCCATGATCCTTCCTTTCACTCCATTTCCAAAATTTACCATTCTACCCAGCCTTGAAACAAAGTTGCTGAGTAAGCTCCTGTCCCCAGTCATGTGCTTGGAGCTTCCTGAGTCGCAGTACCAGATCTGCTGCACATGATGGTCCTGAAATGAAATGATTAGAGGGTTTTTGGTACCCAGGCATGCTTGGGTACTGTTTCTGATGGAATATTAATCACTTTATTTTTTCTTCTTCTTGGTTTTGCATCAGAAACTCTGTTATATGCTGAGCCACTAACAGATTTTACAGTTTTCTTTTGAAGATGGTGTTGAACAAGCTTCAGTATGTCAACACACATACAAGAGTTATCAGAATTTTCTGATATTTCCTCTTGTGATGGAATGAGTGGATAATTTTTAAAAGATAAGTGAACTGCTTCTGGAGTTTTTACAGATTTTTGACTGCATTCACTATTTTTTGTTTTGAAGTTTGGTTTTTCAAAAGAGTATTCAGAACAGGTTGTTTTGCAAGATTCAGATTCAGATTCTGATGTAAATTTATCAGAATTCTGATGAGTTGCTTTTACAAAGATAGTGGGTTTATTTCTATTTGATCTTGTAGAACTTGTATAACCTAAACCCTCTCCTTTGTTCTTTGGTGTGGACTCAATAAAATTTATGAACTCTTTGGCCTGTTGAAAACCTCTTACATTGATTTCTTTATCATTGATTTTCTTGTAAAGATCTTTTCTTTCATTTTCATAAAACTCAATTTTAGCTCTTTGATCTAAACTATCCTCTATAAGAAGTTGGTTTTCAAGAATGATTTTATTCAAAGTCCTTTGCAACTCATCAGATTTTCTAATATCTGATTGATGTTTTTCTTGCAGATTTAGAAAATCTGACATGAGCTTGTTTAGCTTGTGTTCAAGATCAAGATTGTCTAAATTTACCTTTTGTTCTGAAGTTTCTGGTAGTCCTTCAGAAAGTGCCATGAGGCAGAAATTTGCCAATTCTTCTTCTTCATCATTAGAAGAATCATCAGATAACCATGTATCTGTTCCAGCAATTAAGCTTACTTGTTGCTGCTTCTTTGCTTCTTCAAGCTTTTTCTCATAATAGGCAACATCCTTCAGCTTTTTGGTCTTGCATTCTGATGCATAATGACCTCTCTGCTTGCACTTATAACACACAACTTCAACCTTCCCTTTATCCTTAGATCTAACCTCTTCTTTAGATCTTCATTCCATCCTTCCTTTGTCACTCCTCTGGTATCTCTGGCTACCTCCCCTCAACCTCTACTCAAATGTTTTGGTGAGCAGTGCTATTGCTTCAGCAAAAGCTGAAAAGTCTGATGATGCATCAGAAGTTTCAAGATTTTGGCTGTTTGATGGTTGTGGATCATTGGTTGTTGATGATCTTTGTGAGTTTGAGTTAAGAGCTAAACATCCCCCTCTTTGAATAGTTTCTTCAAATATTTCTTCCTCTCTGGGGATTAAGATGCTGTATAAGTCATGAAGACTCATGTTTCCTAGTTCTAAGGTTGATGATAAAGTCATGGTTAGACTTCTCCATTCTCTAGGAAGGGCATCAAGAAATTTTATGTTTCTTTCATCGTTTGACTTTGTTATACCAAATTTCTTTAGCTCGTTTAAAAGTTTTGTAAATCTTTGATATGTATCATTTAACCTTTCATTTGGCAAACTTTTAAACCTTTCATAAGATGAGACATTGTTTGTTCTTTTGTTTCTTCTCATCCTTTCTCCTCATTCACAAAAATTTTCCAACTGATCCCATATTTCCTTAGCTGATGCACATGCATCAACTTGTGAAAATATGTCATTGGGGATGGCCATTATTAAAAGTGACTTTGCCCTTTCATCCCCAGCCACCAGGTCCTTGTCTTCCGCACTCCAGTTTATTTCACTTTTGGGAGCGTGGGAGGCAGGGATAGCTGGTGATTGGTCAGTTGCTGGAATAGCAGGTATATCAGTCATTGGTGTATGTGGACCCCTTTCAATGGATTGAAACAGAGCTCGGTCATGACCATTAAGGAAATTGACCATCCTGATTTTCCATTGGGGGTATTCCTCTCAGACCAGAGTCGGAGGTTTGGACATAGAACCAATGTTAAAAGCATTATTCCAGGATTGAAAGCTGGCCATATTTAGAGAAAAGAAGATGAGCGATTGATCGTTTGAAAATAGTTTATTCAATCTGCTCTGATACCAATTGTTGGACCCAGTTTGGCCTTAAAACAACTTCTTTTCACGTAATATGGCAAGTGATTTCAGTAGATGTGAAAAAGATGTGCGGAAATGGAAATCAGACTTTCAAGAAACAAGACTTACAGAATTATCAAGTTTATATCACTTTGAAACAAAAAGGTTTACAAGGTGATTGTAAGATTATTATCTAGTACAAACGAATCTTGAATTCTGTGGGTGAGAGGGCAATAGAGTTTTGATGTATGTATGAATGATAAGCTTCAAACTCACTTTGCTTCTCCTGGTTGAGCCTTCTATTTATAGAAGGCTGGGTGCATGAATAAACAATGCAAAAAGTGCCCAATTGAAATATTCATTGAATCCAACGTTCAAGTTGTCTTTTTCATCATGATATCAATTAATGTCAACTTGCTTTGGTAAGTGTGGCAGGACAGAGCCAATTTCAGACAAGTGGGGTATTTCATCAGAATTCTGATAAACCACTTCATCAGAAAATCTGATGAACAAATCATCAGAAAAATCATGATGATCAGAATCGTCAGAAACTGATGATATTTCATCAGAAATATCATCAGATCCACCAGAAGTGACATTTTCTGATAATCCAATTCTGCTCTTGATCAACTTGTGATTCTTTGAAGTAGATGCTATGCATTCCAGTTGTCCCATCTGATCTTCTTTTTCTAGTTCGTGATCTTCAGGACTGTGATCTCTTCATAGATCCAGTTGATTGTGATTTTCTTCAATACTTACAAATAAAGATTTCTTAACAATCATGAATTGCGAACTGTATTTGGCAGTCAACCCGCAATCATTGGTATCGATGGATCTATGTCGATAACTAACGTGCTTCATTTCACTATGTGTACGTGCTGGTTATGCGTAAACGAATTCGAACTTTATATGCTATTATCAAACTTGTCTGCTCACCTTTACATTATATGTATTGACTTTATTTTAACGTATGTGACAGGTGCTTAGGATGCACACTTGGTAGGAAACTGAAGCTAGAATAAAGCTTTAGAGCCCAACAAATAGTTGTCTGTAGTAATCGAATCAAGGGTCTCTAGAAGCAGATAAACAATTGCTCTATTTAAATCTGAGTAGTCGGAACAGAATGATTTGCCTAGACTTTATCTGTAATAATTTGTTTACTGTTTGAGACATGGTATAGGACATGTTATTTTAAATTGAGTAGTAATGATAATTGTTATGGAAACTTCTGGACAATCTGTTTCGCTCAGTGCCATGCCTCGATGATTCCGCCATCGGTTGGGGTGTGACAGCTCAGTTGCATACCCACAATTAAACGACCAGGTTGAAAGGATGAATCGAAGCATAGTTGAAGGAATCAAAACACGATTGGGAAGGCATGAAAGCAATTGGCTAGAAGAGTTGCCAAGCGTTCTATGGGCTATAAGAACAGCTGAAAAAACAAGCCACAAAAGAACACCTTACAGCTTGGTGTTTGGATCCGAAGCCGTGATTCCAGCTGAAGTAGGAGTTGTAACTCAAAGAACAGTCAACATGGATCCCGAAACCAACAACAAAGAGACCATGTTGAACTTACAACTCCTAGAGGAAACACTAGACCAAGCTGCAATTCAAGAAGCCAAATACAAACAAATGATGGAAGCTTACTACAACAAAAGAGTCAAGCTTGAACGCTTCAAGCCAGGAGACCTGGTGCTTAGATACAATGAGGCTAGTAAAAAAGAGAACCAAGGAAAGCTTGGCCCTAAATGGGAAGGGCCATATACAATCCTTGAAGCATATAAGGGCGGATCCTATAAGCTAGCCGACAAAGAGGGTAAAAAGCTTCCTAGACATTGGGATGGAAAGACCCTTAGGAGGTTCTATGTCTGATCAAGAAAGATGGGTTTGTATTTCACAAGTTGTATTTTAAGAGTTGTCCTATGCTCACTTTTGTAAAACAATACCTCATGAATGAATGATGATGTTTTATCAAATTTGTCTTTCTATCCTAAAATCAGGTTGAGAACCTAGCAATAAACTCCATGGCAAGGGCCATGTAAGGGGATGAGCTCCCAGGCCATATCGCTCAATAGGTTTAAGGGTTGAATGAACCTATATAGGGGTGAGTTCCTAAATCAATACAACTCCATGAGATCTAGAAAATTATCAAACAAAGATGTCTCATAGACGGGTCTGAACAGCCCACATCAAATCGTTCCTTGAGCTTTGAAAAAAGCTTACGAAATAAAAATACACTAAGTAGTGATATAAGGGATAGACGACATGTTCCCTTTACCTAATGAGGTCTTGAAGCTAAAGTGACTGCAGCACTAAAACTTCTTAAGAAAAATTAGGTAAACAGGCACATCAAACAAACAAAGACAACACCATAAATAATGACTTAAGAGGCAACAAAACAACAAAAATTGGATACAACCCAAGATCAGAAATACAAACAAAGGTATAAAAACACAGTAGCAACAAGAAGCCTCGAAGGCTTCAAGCTACAAACATCACACGAAGCTGCTTTACAAAATATACAACTACATCCACAAAGTCACAACACAAGGCAAGTAGTAGAAAGATAATAGCATAAGATAAGAAACCTTAAAGGCTTCCAAATATCCAAAACAAGTTAAAACAAACCTTAACGGTTTGTACACATAGATATTGTTCAAACAAGCCACAAAGGCCAACCAAAACCATAAAACAGAAACCTTAAGGGTTTTCTGTAAAACCTAAAATTGTTCAAAGTAACATACAAACCATTAAATTGTTTAGTGGTGCTAAGAAAGCTACGAATTTTGTTCAAACATCAGAGGCAGGCTTAGAAGTCCCAGAACCATTACATTTAGCCTTCTTGGTCTTCTTCGACTTCTTAGCCTTCGAACCACCATCACCACCAACTGCTGAACCTTCTAGGCTTGCATCCTTGGAAGCATCAGGTTCTCCCAAAAAGGTCTCCTCACTGTCTCCTGAATAAGAACGCTTCCTTGAAAGGGAACCAAGCACTTCAGCACAAACTTTTTCATTAAGACCATCCGGCTTCAGCTCCTGCAAGATAGAAAGAGGCTTACCAAAACAAGCTGCAACCTGACTTACATACGGATAGGTCAGCCTCTCCATCTGCTGAACGTAACCTTTAAAGACCTCAGAAGCTTTAGGGCGATACAAGGGAGACTTCTCTAAAGGCTGACCAGATTCATGAAGTTTGTAACCAGCAATAAGGCCTTGATATTTCCCCAAATTTAGCAGCTTGGTGTAAACTTCTCCAAGAACAGAATTAAATTACTTAGAGTGAAGAAGATAGGTAACAACTTGATGAAAACCTTGCTCAATGAGCCACTGGTTACACAAGTAGCTTAAGCAACCAAAGCCTTCAAACCTTCCTTCTCTTCTTCAAAAGCCCTTTGCTGAACATCCAAGGCTTCCCTGTCAGCCTTTAGCTTCAATCGATCAGCTTCAAAACTCTTTTTGAGATCGTTCATCTCAATTTCATGTCTCCTTGTCAACTCCCCAACCTTTTTTACCCAAGCTTCCTCTTTCTTGGAGAACCCTTCAACCTCTTTTTCATGGCAGCCATAGAGGCTTTCATCTTATCCTTCTTCTTGGAAGCTTCTTCATACTCCTGCATACCCTTTGTGAAACAGGTAACACCTTCAGCCAGCAGGAGCTCAGCATCAATCTTGAAATAAAGTGATCAGCTTCCATTTCAGAGATGGCACTCCGAAAACCAGGAGGAGCAAAGTGGGCCAACACCTCAGCACAAATAGCCGGATCCTTGAAGCTATCTCCAACTTTCATATCCCAGTTGGGAACATAAACCTCTTCAGCCTCTGGACCCTCCAAGCTCTCAACACTTTTGCCCGATGAACCCTGGATGGTAGGAGTGCTACCTTTCTTGACCAACTTCTTCTTCTTCCCAGAAACCACTAGTTCTTTTTCCTTACCCTTTCCCACTTCAACCTCAAGAACCTGTTCCGCAGACACCTCTATGTCATCGCCAATATCAACGGCCTCTGACCCAGAGGGTTGATCAGCACCTTTCAAGCGACGGTTTGAACGACGAACAACCTTGGGAACAACAGCCTTCTTAAAACCCTTCACATCAGGCACACCAACGTAACCTGAACCCTCGAACCTCTGTTCAGAACTCCTAACCACAGCATTTTCACCAGGCGTAGCCGGGACATCCCCAAATGCAACATCTGATGTATCGTCACTCTTGATGAAATCCAAGGCAGACATGACTGCAAGAAATTATAAAGCAAAAACATATAAGCTATTAAATCAAGAGGCTATTAAAAAGTAAAACAAGGAAAATGCATACCCTTGCCATTCCTCATCAGAACCGGATCCCGATTAGCCTTTTCCCACAATTTGCTAATACCCAATAGAACTAGCAAATGCTCGGGAAAAGGTCGAACCCTTGAAGGGCATTCCCGAATGGCTCCAAGGAAAACTTGATTCAAATCAGACTCAGAAGGTTCCGGTTCATTGAGAATGGCATTAGGTTGCCTCCAAACCATTTTGAACGGAACAATCTCATCCGAGACCCAAAAGAACCGGTCCTTCCAGGCACCAAGCGTGGTGACCATAGACGAAATCAAGCAGACATCGACTTTAGACGTCTCAAACGTAAACCAATCACCGTTCTTCGCCAATCGAAAGAAACGGCGGAACATCAACAAAGAAGGATCATAACCACACGCTCGACCCAAAACCTCAAAATGTAAAACCCTAGACAAACCATGCGGGTGTATTTGACCAAAAGACACGCAATAATATTCTAACACATTCAAAACAAAGAGAGAAAACGGATGACGAAGATTAGAAAATTCAAAGTGTCGACAATAGAGAGCAATCGAACCAGCTGGACACCGATCGATCAAAACATTCTTCCCCGGAGCAACTGGTTTAAACTTCTTCCCAATCCCCCATTCCATACAAAACAATTCAACCTCCTCTTGGGATAAACAGGAATAACTCACAGCCAAATCTTGATGAGCATCCATAAGGTATGATTGAAAAACACAAAAAATGATGAAATCAGAACTAACCTGGGCAAAATAAAGGAAGATATGGAAGGAAACTTGAGAGAAAATAAAGGAAGATTGTTGATTATCTTGGTAAATAAATGAAAAATAAAACCAATAGAGGTTATGATTACAAGGCAGTTAATCAACCTGCCTTCTGCAAAAACTGCCGTCAGTCACAACAACAGTCTTGTCAAAACTCAAATTTCAAAAAACTCAACTGTAACGAACCCTTCAAGCCTTAAATCCTTGAAGCCTTTAAGCAATACAAATAAATGTGCGAAAGTCAGAAGTCTTTGAGCTCATTTCCCAAACACCTCTGACTTGGGGGGCTGATGACGAGGGTAGCCCAAGACCAAATAAAATGACTTAGGCACATGAACGCTTGAAAGGTTAAAGGGTTAAAAGGTTCAAATCCCGCGAACTCGGGTAAGCAGCAAAAGGATGTGAACAGTAAAACATCAATTCACTGATTGCTTGCCCAGCATCTCACAGCCGTAAAAGAATACATGTGCACAGAGTGTAGTCTTTTAACCGCAGGTCCAAATGCTTCAACCCCTAAAAGGGTAAGTCCCCCACTGCAAGCATGTTTCACTAGTCAATGGTTTCTTCTTTGGGCGATGTCCTTCCCTATAAAATGAAACTTCATTTAGTGCTGAAGGACATTCCGATCAGCTCTGATTCCATTGGGATCTCTAGTCTTTTCTCTCGAGTGCTTGTTCCATGCAAGGCTCTCTTCTTTACATTCAACACATACCTTTCCATTGCTCCTACATCCAAAGCTGAACACACTTCAGTGGAGGATCTCGAGCAAACTACAAAACTTAACTAGTGAACCTCTCTCCACGTCTTGCAAACGTGGGGGAACCCCACGACCTGCGTTAGGCAAATCGGAACCCTCTAACCCTTTTGCCTAACCAGCCCAGCTACTACCATCAGTCTAGTATTTGTTGCATCAACAGATATATATATATATATATATATATATATATATATTGTTAAATCAATATTACTAATTAAGACTATAGCTTAACAATCTATTTCTTTCGATAAAAAAAGAGTAAATTGCCAAAAACATTCCTGAGGTTTGATTATGTTTGTCAGTTTCATTCAAAACAACTTTTTTTGTACCGAATTGTCCTTCACTTTTGGATTTTTTTTGTTATTTTCATCCAAACGTCTAATTTTTTTGCTAAAATCGTGCCTGAGGTTTGTAATTTTTTTGCAATTTTCATCTAAATATATGACATAAGAAATAACCTAAATTAGACATTTGGATGAAAATGGAAAAAAAAAAAAATTCAAAAGTGGAGGACAATATGGTACAAAAAAAAGTTGTTTTGGATGAAACTCACAAACATGGCCAAACCTCAGGAACGATTTTGGCAATTTACTCTAAAAAAAATAACCATGTTACTAATTAAAAAACATTTCTTAAATATATTAGAATGCACACACATATATATTTTGGGGTTTAATACAAACGAGCCAATGAGCCAACTAACGAGCGAGCCACAAATTGAACATACCTTGGCTCGGGCTCGACTCGTTTACAAATCGAGCCGAGCTGAGCCAGCTCGTTTAAAACTAAGCTAACTTCGAACTTTTTTCAAACGAACTTCGATTGAGCCTCGAGCCTCTGGCTTTTTGAACAGCCCTAGAGAGGAGTGTAAGAAAATTTTAAGAATAGTTGGGAAAAGTGTGTAATAGTTAAGATATATAATATTTAGTAGAATCAACTTTTTTTTAACATTAGAAATATATATATCTATATATATATAGTTGTATTTATTTATTTTTTCGTTAATAATAGTGCAGGATTCTTTTTAAATTAGGGTAAAATTTTTACTCTCTATGGTTTAGGCAGTTTTGTCACTTTAGTCTAAAGGTTTCATTTATCACATGTGGGTTCAAAAATGTTTTAATATTGTCATTTTAGTCTAACTGACTTAACCCCATCTATTAACCTCAATTAGTTAGAGACAATTTTATCATTACCCTTATTATTTTAATTAAACCTTTATTATATCCACCATTTTATTTCCCCTATTTATACAAACCCTAATTTATGAAACTTATTATATATTTGTAGAAAAATCCTTCAGAAGTCTTAACAATTTAATTCATATTTTCTAAAGAAAAATGGCAATCAAAACCACTTCTTTGAACCACAATATCTCCGATGATGGCCGAAGAGAAATCACGGTCAAAGAGTTCAAGAGATGGTTGATGAGGTTCAACACTGATAAAGACAACCAGATCAGCAAATCGGAGCTTCAGCAGATTGTTAAAACCATCAGAGGTTGGTTTTCCAGTAGATTGTTAAGGCCACTGGAGGTTGGTTTTCCAGCAGATTGTTAAGGCCACCTTAGCTTTAGGCTCGTTTTTTTTTTCAGGGCCTCCATTTTTAGTTTTGCTCATGTATATAATTATCGTATTGGCTCACTAGTTAGGGATTAGGGAAAACTAATATGGGAGTTAAGGAGTGGATCGAATTCAGGGTTGGGGAGCCAGAGGAGATGGTGGGTGGTGAGGACGCCTGTGACAACTGAGATTTTTCAGGTTAACTTTGTTAACACAACTTCGTTATCTTTAACATTATCATATGCATTCTTTATTGCATTACACTTGATTAAGGTTAATTAAGTATGTCAGATAGTACACGAACACCCACATAACGGAAATTCAGTGAATTAACCGAATTACCGAAGCACACACGAACCTGTCCCCGAACGTTGGCGATTAAGTGACATAATAATTCCAGAAAGGTTAATTGAATATAGAGTAAATTACAAGTTTTGTCCTTTATGTTTACATCAAATTTCAGGCGCTATTCTTTTTGCCAAAATCTTGTAGGCGCTGTCCTTTAACTTTCAAAATCTTGCACGTTTTGTCCTTTAGGCCAAACCAGGTTAGAAATCTCAGTTAAAAAAGGTCATGTGAAGTGCACATGGGGGTAAAATGGTTATTCCCTCTCAACTCATTTAATTCCCCATTTATATCCACAACAACCCCACTAACCCAAGATAATCTCTTCAATTCGTCCTTCAACCATCATTCATAAACAAAACCCCCAAATCACCACCACAACTTATATAAAAAAATCCCAATTCTAATTAATCAACAGACGTATGTTCAGATCTAATCATCAGACTTTATTCAACAGTTTAACACATATCCATATCCTAGCCGAGAATTACAAAATGCAGACACTTAGTAAGGAACCAAAAAATGCACAAAGTAAGGAACCACAAAATGCAAACAATAGTCGACTACTAACTGAGGGTTTCTTTTAAAGGTCTGCTGCCACTGTTATGACCGTGAACCGGAGTTCTGGAGCTCCGTCGCTGCTATCCTTGTGCGCCGCATCTGTTGTCGGCTCCCACCACCGTCTCAACCAAATCTCCACCTGCTGTCATCGTCTTCTCATCTCGACCACTGCCATTCTCCATCGTCATCATCATCTCAGTCAACATTATCATCTCCGGTGACTGGTTTTAGAGAGGGGAAGAGAGAGGAAATGATAAAGGGGCTAGGGTTCTCTTACCGAAGAGACGGCCATCGTTGGTCGTTCTGTTTACCGCCGCCGTGAGCGACTGCGCTGCTGCTGAGGAGGTCGCCAGAGGTCAAAGAAGAGGTAGAAGTTAACCGGGTGAAGAGAGGGGATGGAACTGTGTGTCTGCTGGAGAAATGAGAACTGGAGAAATCAGAATTCATATAGGAGAGGCAATGGTGGGCTGACTTCACGTGGTGGAGGTTCTTTCCAAATAGATCTATTTTGGGATTTAGGGATTTTATCATAAATGCATATGATAAATGGGGAAATTGAAAGGGGTGAGAGGAAAATGACCATTTTACCCCTATTTGCACTGCACGTAACCTTTTTTAACTGAGATTTCTAACAGGTTTAGCCTAAAGGACAAAACGTGCAAGATTTTGAAAGTTAAAGGATAGTGCCTGCAAGATTTTGGCAAAAAGGACAGCACCTAAAATTTGATGTAAACATAAAGGACAAAACTTGTAATTTACTCGTGGATATATTATGTGAATGTATATGATTTTCGGTATCTACGTGTATTATGTGTAAATTACGTGCATTGCGTGATTTTACGTGGGGTTGTTCAGTTTCATGTTTTTATCTGTTGTGTCAATTTCTAGAAAAATATAAGTTTGCAGGACTATTGAAAAATTAATGTCTTTAATTGATTATAGGTTATAAAATTACAAAAGCCCAAACTAGAGCCCATGGACTTCCCTTGGTTTAAAAAAAAACATAACCCAACCCAAACCCTCCCAAATTCGTCCATCCTTCCCCCTCCTCTCTTTTACGAATTCAATCGGCATCCACACAAACCCTAGTTCATCCCTTGAAGCTTAATCTTGGATGCAATTTTTATCATTCCCTACACTATACAACGCAAATAGTAAGTAACTTATCTTCAATTCTATGTTTTCAACTTTTAATATGAAATTATCAAAAAACCCTAGATTACCCAAACAACCAAAACTTATTAAAAAATAATGAATAGATCATGTACATATGTTGGTTTTGATGTTAATGGATGTTGATTGTAAAAATTGTGCAAGTATGAGTTATTACAAGCATGTATAGAGATTAGGGTTTTGTATAAAAGCATGATTATGTTAAGTTATGTGCTAAATCTGATCTACAATGATTCATGCATGCTAGGATAGTTTAAAACAAGTTAGTGGTGACTTTGTACACGTTTCTGTAAAGAAAACTAGATTTCTTGATTCTAATCAGCAACCTTGTCGACTTGTGAGAGCCATATCTCGGCCAAACCTTAATGAAATTAAGTGATTTTTAAGTCTAAAGTCAAGTTTAAAGAATTTACTTTCAAACCCTACTGGATTCAGATTTTTATAATGGGCTTTGGTCATTCAAAAGTTTAAAATGAAACCATTAGTCAAAGCTGAGTTTTCTGATCAGAAAATAGGGTTCATGACAAGGGCTATAACTTTGTCAATATTTGGAGTTTGGACCTGCATTTTTTACAGTGGATAGTCATAGGAGTTTGTGAGACACTCCAATTGGAATTTTGTCAATCGGATCAACATAGATTTTTTATGAATTAAATGGTAAAATGTCATCAGAAAACAAAGTTTTTGACCTTTATGTGGAATAAGATTTTTCCTGAATTTTTTTATAAACATTCAGACTCAAAAAATTACACAAACCTATATGGACTACTTGGAAAGTCTCATAAAATATTCATAATTTTTATGCACCGTTTAGTATTGTAAATAAAATTCACAAACCGTTTCAAAAATTGACGTTGAGTTGAAACTGCTGAAATTTTGTGTTAACATTAGAGAGTGTATCTATTTGGTTATGCAAGGTGTCCTTGGAATGTGAAACCTAAATAAATGTCATCTAACATGTTATGTGATATATACTATAGTTTTACTTGCTTTTCATGTAAATAATTTAACATGAAGTCACCAACGGGTTGTCAGGTCAACTTGAGCTAAATGGTCAAAACTAAGAGTCATTTCTAAACATTAAAACAGCGAGATTGTTTGGATTACTTGGGTTATAGGAATTAACACGAACATACACTTATAATCATGACGTGTAAAAGGCAGTGGTTAACTGGACACTAACCTTTTGACTATAACATACTTGAATTATCTTCGCAAACTGTGAGTTCACAGCCCCTATACTCTTTTAAATTACTTTAACACAGGGGAGAAAGAATGCAATCCTCATTATGGTAAACTAATGTATTAAATTTATAGTTTTGTTATATTAGTTATAGTCATGATAGGGCCACATATCACAAGTTAAGTCCTTACATCTCAGATCGTTAGTATTGGATAGCAAGGGAATTTTTAGTAGTACTACTGGGTATGACAAGCCCCACCTGGGTTAGTCGTGCTAACCCGACCGGTCAAGGTCCAATGGGTGTAAAATTTGCCTAACACTCTACTATTGTTAGTGATATACATGGTAACATGGCAAACAACACATAACATAGTTAGCTTCGGTTACGAACACTTAATGACATGATGCTTAGGTTAGCAACCTATAGATATAACATTGTTGCTATTAACTGAAACACTGAAATTTTTTACTTTAAGATAAAACATGTGAACCCGCCTTCCATTGTGTTGACACTTTTTCTTGCATATCTTTCTCAGGTCGCTAAGGTATCACATACTGCTAGGATGCACTGCATGGAGTGTCAAAAACTATTTTCATAATTTTCGTGGCTTATGTAATGCTCCGCATTTCATACTTTCCTTATTTAGAAAGTGTATTCGTATTTCCTTTCTAATCCTTGTAATCTCAAGACTTTGATCATAATAAAAAAGTATTTTTATATCAACCTTGTTTAATCATATATGCATGATATGTAATCAATCGTGAAATACATATTTTAATTTAATACCGAGACATTCATCGAGATTATGTTTTCTTGGAATCACATTCATATGTATTTCATACTTAAAACATGCTTGCATAAATAACCAACAATACAAGTACACGGACTAAAAATGAAAATCCACCTTCATTAACTCTCAACCACCTTCATTAACTCCCAAACCCTAATACCTACTTATAAATATAAGCCTCCACCACCTCCTAAACATTTTCCACACACCAAATCTTCTCTCAAACTCCCAAATTTCTCTCAAGTCTTCCACGCAAGGAAGAAAACTCTAAGTGTTCTAGGTGAGTTTTCACTCACTTTTCTTCATCTTTCTTCTTCATTTCTTCTTTCAAACTACTTGGATAACCTCTAGGAAGGTTTCCACAAGTTTTCCATGGAAAACTAAGGTGGAACCTCACCAATTTGAGGTCCAAAGTAGTATAAAGATTCTTCTTTAATGTATCTTTTTATTTCATGTACATTTTACTTGAAACTTAGTGGAATCTTGTACCCACCATGCTCCTAACTAAGCTCATAGTTGTGGGTTTGTGTAATGGTTCATTTCCACAAGAAACAAGGCTCAAAACCTTTATAAAATTCTGCCCTAAAAAGTCCCAAGTGACTTTAAAGTGTTGGAACCATACAAGCTTTCAACCTTCAAAGTTGAAGGACTTGTGTTTTGGTGAAGGTGTGAACAATGGAAGCCTTGGCTTTCCAACCATGATTCCCCCTACCTCACTTATTTTTGTGGCGAGAATACCTAAGTAGCTTCCAAGAATCAAAGTAAGATAACCCCGCCTCGCCTCCAACATTTGCTATGTTGGGTATGACACGTCTAGATTGTTCTTATTTGGTTACTTAATATGTTAGTAGATTAGTTTATGTTCTTATCATTCATGACAAACCGGGTTTACCAACTATGTTGGTAAACTTTGTGCTTTAATGAGGTATTTCATACCTCCATACTTGATTTACATGAATTCTATAATATTATATGATGGACTATTACTATATAATATAAAATATATATCTAGCCGAATTCGTGATACTAACCGATTTATGATTAAATGTTACGAACTTAGGATATTCTATCTTCATTCTAAATTCCTCGTTTATGATTCTAATGGGCAAGTTATGACCCATGAAATCACATAAAACTTAGTGTCAAAACGAGTATTTAAGACAAGATATATTTTTTGCATACATATACTTTATTATACGTAAATCCCGAATCCGAATCCTTCGCCAAATCCAACTACTCACACACCTCCGTTTTCCCCTTGTAAGGTAACTTCGGTGTTCCAAACTCAAACACTCGTCAAACTCTCAGTTGCTAGGAGCGCTTTGCAAAACTGTGAGTATACATGACACCATTTTTTACTTTTAACACTTTTGGGTGTAATACATATATGCTATTAAACTCACGCAATCACATACTTTATGCTTAAATCACAAACAAACAATCCAACATACATGCTTAATACGTTATACTTGAACTCATATATGCTAGAATTCTTTATGCTTTATACTTGTCATTAACTTCCTACGAGCCTCCCTTAACATGTATAGCGCTATAGGATTAACGCACCGCCCGTATTCTGTGGTCATGTTAAGTTAAACAAAACGGTCTTATCGTTGCTACGATGAGATTACGCTAGCAGGAATCTTTGGGTTGACATTTATAGTTGCCTGCTAGTATCATATGTTAGTTTTAAGATAACACTTATGCCATGTAGATTCGTTTAAACTTTTATACGTATGCTAGTACTTGAACTTGTATGCTCGCCAATACTTTATGTATTGATCTATACTTTAATATGTATTGCAGGAAATTGATGATGATGATGAGGAATGAAATCTAGTAGGGAGACTAGAAAACCATTTTTAATTTTAGTACTTGTTGTATTTTATTTCCCTGCTAAAGTGTTGTAACTTTGCTTCCAAACATTGTACTTTGTTTTAGTATGAAATGAAATTTTGATTATTAAATATTGTCACAAATAGCGTTATGAAGTCTTTTGCAATCTCGTTTTCATCTCACTCCGATGTTTCCGCCATCAGTTGGGGTGTGACAACTTAACCTTTTGAACTCTTGTTGGTTTACTTTGGGCACCTGTTTTACGCACTTATTTACTTTACATTTTACTTTACACTTTAGCATCGTATTTCAAGTTTTAAAAATGTTTCTTTATCCATATAGAGGTCATTAAATATGGCCGATGTCTGAGATCCTGGTTTGTCACACACCTCGAAGTAAAACGCTGCCAGTGGAAATTGAGGGTGTGACAACTGCCGCGGATTAAGGATTCAACAATCCTTTTGACTTCCAAAACACCTAAGAAACAAACAACTCTATGCCCAACAATGGTCGGTACTTGCTACTCCCGATGGAAACCACCACCACCGACCGCCTAGGCATAGTTGAATCATCTCTACAACCCTCAATCGACCTACACAACGAAGAAAACCCCAATATCCCACCATTCAAATTCGGCCTTCTCATCCTCATCACCCATTGTCTCCTCTGGCTCCCCAACCCCGTATCTCCCGCATCTCCGGCAGCCGACGCCGCCGTTCCACCCGTCGCCGTCAACCAAATCCTTCACTCCAAGAAGTCAATTAAAGGCATGTTCGTATTAGGCTAACTTTTCTGTTTAATAACCCAATAGCACATGCTATTCTAAGATACCTTTATCTTTATCTTTGTTATTAGCGGTGAATTCACTTTGCAACGAATAGAAATTAGGGTTTGTATATATAGGGGATAATGGTTTAATTCAAATTGTGACAACTGCCACTTTCTGGTAATTTTCGTACATTTAAATTAATCATTTAAGTTATACAATTATGTGTTTTGAACATCCGAACTGCATGATTTCATGACATATATCTAGAAAACTCATGAAATACATATTTATGGTGCACATTATTCATTTTATTGGTCACATCTGAAACAGTGTAAACAATGCACCAAAACAACTAGTACATATACCAAGTAGACTATTAGTGCAGACACGAAATGCAGAAAGCGCAACACTCAGCTTAATGACATATTTAGGACTTAGACGAGAGTCCAACATCAACTATATATTAAACCCTAAGTGGGAGTACAAGGATTTAGTTTAACACTTTCCGGAAGACTAACATGTGACAACTGTTACTTTCTGGTAATTTTCGTACATTTAGATTAATCATTTAAGCTATACAGTTATGTGTTTTGAACATCCGAACTGCATGATTTCATGACATACACTTAGAATACTCATGAAATACATATATATGATGCACATTATTCATTTTTATTGGTTACATCTAAAACAATTTAAACAATGCATCGAAACAACTAGTATAGTACCTAGTAGACTATTAGTGCTGATAGAAACGCATGATCCGTAGAACCCAGCTTAATGACATATTTAGGACTTAGACGAGAGTCCAACATCAAAGATACATTAAACCTTAAATGGGAACACAAGGGTTTGGTTTAATACCTTCCCGAAGCCCGATAAACACTAAAAACTGTCCGAAAAGCACTATAAGTCGCAAATTCAGCACTTTTCTGCAGAAAATCAGCAGAATTCAGCATTGTAATTTTTATACAATGTGTAAAAGTGTTTTTTAACTCAAAATTCATATGAGAATACATTGGGGTACCATTTAAACCAATAACCATATCATTCCCTACAATTTACAGAAGCTAAACACTCAATTATCTACTAGTAGAACAAACGCCAAACAATTATCCGAACCATATATAGACATTTGTTTTCTTTTTCTACAAACTAGTTAACATTATTTATGGCAATATAAGACTAGTTATGATCTTGAAACATTTTAAAACAATTGAAAACCCTAAACATCTAAGCTTCCTAAACATCTTACTACATTTCTAACACATTTTAACTCTTAACATTATTCACCAAACAAGACCCCCCCCATGTTCGATCGCCCCTATGGGACCCAACCCCTCTTGGCCACTTGGTTAAATATCTAGATATTTACTAAGTATTGCAAGTGGTAAGTATGGTGTGACAACTGTCAAATTTGCATGCATCCGTACAATAATTAGACAATGATTAGTGCTTAATGATTGTGCTGAATCACAATTTATTGTTTGAATTGCTTCCTGATTATTGCTTCATACATACATGTGCACCACATATTGCTTAATGTCATACCGTTATTGCATGAGAACTTTATTGACATAAATGGTGCATTAAATACAGTTAGCACAGTTATCAGACAAATCAGAAAAATGCTGACGGAGTTCAGTAAATATATAGGCATTATATTGAGACCTAGAATGGGCCAGAAACCAAGTATTACACTAGTATAGTGTGTAGGAAAGTAAGGATCACAAAACTGCCTTCCTAGTGATAGTTTAAGTGCCGGAAAGTGCCTAAAACTCACATAAACTGCAGAATTAAGCAAAATTCAGCATTTAAACAACTTAATGTCATGCAGAAATAAGGTTAAATGGTCCTGAATGCTTTCCTAAGTGTCGGGAATCAAAACTGTCATAAAAGGGTACATAAAGCACACTAAACTGCGAAGTTTAGCACCTTAACGAACCGGTAACCAACCGAACAACCGGAAACTACCCGAAACACCAATTTTTTTACTAGAATCACTGTTTTAACATTACCAAGCTAGTTATGATCCCCGAACATCATAACACACCATATAAATACCTAATAACCAATACACTTAGATTTCAACTATAATCAAACTAACTAGTACAACCTACATCTAGACCCCCCCACCTATTCATGGCTACTTGTGGCCCCCACACAAAGATTTTATTTGGTTATTTTAAATGATCTTTTTCCTCTTTTTGGAGCATATTACACGATAGAAAAAGTGGTGTTGGAAGTTTATAAATAAAACCACAAGATCATAAGATTCATTTCTCTAACTCACCCACACTTGAAGTTTTTCTTCTTCATCCTCCATACCTACGGCTCACACACATCTCCATTTTCACTTCCATTCCATCCATTCCCAAGTGATATTAAGGTGTAAGGAGCTAAGTTAGGAAGCTTGGAACCTTCGTAAGTTAAAGGACCTTCACCGTTTGTTTTTATCCACTTGATTTCTCCTCTTGATCATCCCTGGCCTTGAGCTAGTGGTAAGAACCATGATCTTTCCATTTTACTTCTATTTTAAGTGGTTAAAAGAAGATTCACAATGACAATCTTGAAGAACATGAAGAATCACACGAATAAAACTTGAACATAAGCTTAAAATATGAAGAAATCTCGATGAATATGAGTTGTTATGTGACGATTGTTGATTGTTTGTGGAAATGATGTTGATCATCATATGATCTTGCTAGATCATGATTAAAAACATAATCTAGCAAGATGAGAGGATGAACATAGTAGTAGTTAATGGATCATCCTCATAAGAAGCATGGACTTGAAAGAATATGTGGTTTACTTGTAAAATAATGATCAAAGTGATTTGTTAATCATGTAGATCTAAAAATTCCATGGATGGTTTCTAAAGAAACCAAGTTAAAAATATAAGTTTTTCTAAATCTTGGTTCTTACATAAACACACCTTATTTTGGTGGATGAACAAGTGTAGAAACACTAGTGTAACAAGAAATTTCACAAAGAAACATTTTTAGAAATGATGATCACAAGTTGTAAAGACCCATATTCTTTAAAAATAGAGTTTTTAAAAACTAATCACACTTTAGAAGGTAACAAGGCTTACTAAGAACACTAGTAAGTTCCTACAAATTTTTACAAATATTCAAGTTCATGATGTAGTAGATTATACTTCTTTTTGGCAAAGTTGGTAAGTAAAATTTGTTTATTGTTGATTGTGTTGATTTTTACAAAAGAAAATGATATGCTTGAATGCATGATAACCTCCATTTTTAGGGGAAACTATGGCAAAATTTTCTAAAAACCTAAACACTTAGAAAAATATTTCTAAACAAATATTTACATTTGTATTTAAAACCATGAATTTTTCACATAAAGTTTGCCATAAATTTTGTTACAAAATTTTAAATATTGGAGGTTGGGTTTTATAAATAAAAGTGACTAAATATGTATTTAGGAAATTTATATTTAGATGACACCATGTGTGTGATTATTTGTATATTTTGTGTATTAGTTATATTATTTTAGGACATGAAATAATATAACACATCAAAATACCAAGAATTACCATCCAAAATATTACCAAAATTTCAAGGAATAAATATACAAACAATACTCAAAATACCGGTAAAACCTAACAAAGGAATATAATAACACAAAATATTCCGAAAATATTATTGATGTATATATTTTGGTAAATAATATTTTGGACATCAAGGGAATGAAAATGGGATTTTCATGATTACTACAAAATATATCATATTTTTGGACAAGGGAAAAACATATTATTTATGGAAACTATAAATAATATTTTTCTTGAAACTCTTAGAAGATATATTATTTTTGAAAGAAATATATATTTTCTCAGTAAACATGAAATACAATATTTTTGGAGTGAAAGATATATTTTCTCAAATAAATGTGAAATATATCATTTTTGGAGAAAAATAGGTATATATATATTTTTTCTAAAGTTAGACTTGAAAATATATTATTTTTAGAACTTATAAGAAAATACAAATCTTTTTGCCAAAGAAAAATTTAAAATAATTTTTCTAAGTAATATTTAATGAACTATATGTTTTGGAAATATATATTGGTGAACTTTTATTAAAGATAATATTCCGGAAAAAATTAATACGAAATTAAGTATAAAGAATACTTAATAAATACAATATATAAAATACGCATTCTCGTACGTATAAATACACTCCAGAATACGATCCCCATACGTGACAAAAATATACAAATACAAGAATACAAATACACCCATCTTTGGGAAGGATATACATATACAATACATAAGTGTGTCAAGTTAAAATATATTATTTTAACTAATATTCCAAAATGTATTAAATATATTTAAGTTAAAATATTAACTATTTTAACAAATAATTATATAACTTGGAATAATATTGAAGACACAAAGAATGTAACTCAAGGACACTAACTAATACTAATCAAGGCACAACCCGATCGTCTAATAGACCTTAGTACGTTGTAGGTAGTCGTGTATATCCGAAGGAGCTTTGAGTTACCATTGAAGAACGCAAAACAGTGAGTTCATGTTCCCCTTTTTCTTTTAACTGTTTTCAGTTTTAAAACTTCGGGGGTGAAGTACATGTTACTAAATGTTTACAAACAATTACAAATGGTATGGTTAGCTAAGGAAAATACTATTAGATCATGTGAATGGGTAGGCGCACTCTTAAGACCATTAATCCTTGTTTTAGGACCGAGGGACATGAGTGATATATCTATTTGGGTGTAGCTAGTTGATGCGTGTGAAGTGTGTATATAAGTTTAAGTATATTTTAAGCCCTTTTACACTTTCTTTAGCCAAGTTTTAAATTTATAAAACACGATATTTACTAACACTAAACACACATATGGGCAAGTGCACCCATCGTGAGCGTAGTATAGTGTTGGTAAGATACCGAGGTCGTCCAAGGACACAAGAGCTTTTAGTATCGGTTTATCCTCAACGTCTAATAAAATCAAAAGTTTAGAAAAAGGTTTTAAACTAGAAAAATAAAAACTAACTAAAATGCTGAAAATAAAATAAAAATAAAAACAGATAGACAAGATGAATCACTTGGCTTCGACTCGTGTATAGTGTAACCTTTGATTATTTCCGCACTTTTGCACTTTTTAAGAGATTATCTTAGTTATTGTAGTAGGCCCCTGTTTTGGTCAAAAATTACCGAAGTAACTTAGTGATCAAATTAGTAAAGTGAGGTAGTGTGCTAGAAAGTGTGTTGAAAATGTACTTGTTAAGTTATTTAGAAAATCAGTATTCAGGATACGGCTCAGGATATTGAGTTGTATCTATGATCAAACTATGAGCAAAAGTAAAGTAAATGACACGAGATGTACGAGGAAAGCCCTTGATCAATCTAGATCGCCGGCATAAAACCTCGGGAGCTGACAATAGCAGCTGCCTTGTTCTTCTATTGCTTCAAATATCAGGATACAGTGCAGGATGTGGTACGGATCGACTAAGTGTTACAACGAAATTTGAATACAAGTGTGGTGTTTGCAATGAGCTAGAGAGTGAAAGTGTTCGAGAGTGTTAGTGAGAATTGTCTGCCTTAAACTGATCCGCCCCCATCTATTTATAGTAAAGATAAAATAACAAACTATCCTGAACTTCCGGGATCCACCGAATATTCCTTCATCGAACGTTGTAGACCTGGTCTTTCGAGCTCAACGTCTCTCCTTCAACAAACTCGTCCGAGTCTTGAGGAGAAGAAGTCCTCTTGACCGTTAGCAAGTCTCAGCCTTTAACCTGCACGTGGTTAATTCAATAAACCTCAGGATATCACCCAAGATGTTAGCAATATCCCCTTCCAGCATCCTGGTCACAAATAAACAAACAAAGGCAGGATATTGGTCAGGATACGTATGTTAAGAAAATGGCCCCTAACAATTGTCCCCAAATATATCGGTTGGGATACCAATCCAACGGATATATTTCAAAAGTTTCACCTCATAACTTAAGGTAATTAATACGACTAGACCCTTGAAATGACAGCGGTGCAACTTCCAAAGCATTATTTACTCTTTACCCCCCTATATTCATCCTATATTAACCGAGGGACTCCTTATTACGGTTATCCTTATCTTCAAGCGGACATCAGGTATTTTCCTTTCTATCCTTCTTTCTTGAATCGCTTTTAGTTTGCTCAATACTTTTTATGGCACCACGAACGAAATCCCGATCGGACTGACCAGCCTCAAGCCTCGTAAGTCAGAACTTCATTGTTGATCCAGCAAAGGAGATCTGCTGCTTCAACAATGCCGACATCGCTGCTCTTAAAGATTCCGGTGCCTTCCCCACCGGAACAGTCTTTCGCCCTTTTGATCGGGAAGCCCGATCAGATGCAATATCCGATGAATGGGTTTGTTTCTTCGCCTACCCCTTCTCTCTTGGACTCCGGTATCCGTTTCCACCCTTTATTTCTAGCGTTTTCGACCTCACCGGCCTTAGTTACGCCCAGGTTATGCCAATGGTTTGGCGAGTTTTAATAGTGCTGGATCAAATCAAATCTCGTCATTTTCCTAACCTACTTGTTGAGGACCTTCCTATAGCATACCGGTTGAGATCCCACGGCAATCATCGTTTTCTTCTGTTTTCTACCTCCAAGAACCCTCTGGTTCTTAAAGCCACCAAGAACGAGGACCGATGGCGACGAAAATTCTTTTTCGTAAAAAGAGACTCTATTGATAAGGGTTTTGATCTACCGGTTAAATGGTTAACCAAGGGTAGGATTTAGGGTTTTAGGAATATCCCCAATTATATCTTCAAATTGTATCCCAGACTTATATCCTGATGTTTTTATGCAGCGAATTTCAGAGATTTAGTGCCTCCCAGTGCAGAATCCGAATCCAAGATCGAGGAAATCTACCGTCTTCCTGCCAGTGAAAGAACTTTCTCCCTGTCTCTTACAGATTCAAGCCAGAAATCTAGCTCAGAAATGTCTGGTAAGCACATTCTCAACATATATAAATTACTTTTCAAAAGTATGATAAGTTTAAGAACATCTTCCCTTGTATAGTACCAGTCGTCAACCTTGAAGGTTTTGAACTTGACGAGTTGGATTGCTACTCCAGCCTTGAACCCATCAAACAAGAATCCAAGCCAAAGCCGTCTGCTACACCAAAGCCTACCTCCTCGAAGACTGTTTCTGCTCCCAAAGGCCCTCCGGCATCCAGGACCTGGGCATCTAGCTCTCGGAAGAGAAAGGAGACGGACTCCCCAGCTGTTTCTGAAACATTCTCTCTCGAGAATCATGGGTTCAACGAAGCCACCTCATTCCTCAAACAGGTAGAATTTTCTTTTCGATATCCTGCACGAGTATGTTAGCCCTTATCCTACTTATTTTTTACATCAATACCTGTGTCTTTATTGATAGGGTCTGGATCGTCTTATGCACTTGTATGAAGATGCTTGTGGGCTTAACAAGATGTTGGAGATCAAGCTGGAGAAAGCTGAGGCCACCATAGCCCACTTTTAAATTTCATGGTTGTGGTTATATAAACAATTTACTTTTCCTGTCTTCGAACAATTTACATTTCCTGCACTAGAACAATGTGATGACCAAAGGTGGATAGGTCCTAGGTTTTAGGACGAAGCCCTTGGTCATCAATTAGTATAACTTGTTTTGAATGTGATAACGGTTGTAGGTGGACAAGTCCTGTTTTGAGATATATCCTGCAACCGTTACACAAGTATGGTAAAAACTAATTGTGCTTTTGGCGGATGGGCCTCGGTTTGAGGTGAAACCAAAAGCACAACTTTTGACTTGTTAATAATATAACTATCTTTTGACTTATTCACTGTTGCCTTGCATTACTTAGTGTAACTCTTAGCTTTGTAAAAAATTTCATACTGTTATCTTATAAAATATCCTGATCAGTATGCTCAGCGATATACTGTAAAAACCTTTTATTAGATAGAACTTCCAAACGTTCCTTCAACTTTGTAGAAATTTCTTTAGAAAGTGAAAAACAGTCTATCTTTTCAAGACCAAGTTTTGATAATATTTAAATGATCAAAGTTCCAAACTAATACTAGTTTCAAACACCCTAATCAAATATCCTGAAAAGGACTTTGAGAATATATCAGGATACTTAAAATAATGTTACTAAAAACTCAGACGATGTTTACAAAGGAAAGATCATACCAGAAATAAGGTATAAACCTATTACCAAACTTCAATCCCTTTGCAACTCTTCCAATGAAGGTGTCCCCTGTGCAAGGTACTTAGTGCATTAGTTCTGAGCCTCATCCTTTTAGCTTTACATCACCATCTTGGCAGGGATGTCCCCTGTGTACAATGTCTTCAAATACTTTAGTAATCTACTGAATGTCAGTTTCCATTGCATAGGCAATTTTTTACGTCCCAAGGGTAAAACCCAAGGATGTACTGGAGATAAATCCCTTGTATCCTGGGGAAAATCCCAAATTTTCATGCGCTACAGGCGGGAGTGTATAAACTCCAAGACTTAGAAAGGTGAAAACCTTTAAACCTTAGAGAGTATGAAAATACCCTTTCGTGAGAGAGGGTGATCAATCCTCATATACCTTTAGGATTCAGGATATAACCAACAGTAACGAAATTGTCAGCCACTTTTACATGGACTGGTCCCGCCACCTTGAACTATCCCTGAATAACTTGCGCTCCAGGCGGGGTGTTTAAACCCAATTCGGTAGAAAGGTGAATACCTTTAAACCTGTGAAGGGATCAGTATCCCTTAAACGTGAGAGAGGGGGCCAATCCTCTAATCTTTCGAGTTATCCTGAGTACATATCCTGGAGCTATATCCTGAAACATATCTTGCAAAACAATTGTAAACTAAGGTGGGTGTTAGCTTGACTAACACCCCTCCGATGCTTAAGTCAGTATTGGGTTACAAAGAACAAATTAAACCAAACATATTTAAAAAAGGTAGAATTCATACCATCCTGAGTTAGAAATTAAATTCTAAACTCACTTGAAATAGTGCTTAAGGTGTATAGCATTCCAAGACCTCGGTAGCATATCCCCCTCCATATTCTTGAGTCTGTATGCTCCTTTCCCTGCTTCTGATTCAACTTCATATGGTCCTTCCCATTTTGGAGCTAACTTGCCATCGGCAGGATTAGTAGTATTCTGAAAAGCCTTTCTTAACACCCAATCTCCAATCTTAAATCTTCTGGTCCTAATATTCTTGTTATATGCCCTGGATATTCTCTGTTGATATGCTGCCATCCTTAGCCTTGCCGCATCTCTCTTCTCATCTATAGTGTCTAAATCCTGACTCAAGGCTTCAGGATTCTGCTCAGGATCACTTAAGGTAGATCTTGCAGTAGGTATTGTCATTTCCGTTGGAATCATTGCTTCTGCTCCAAACACCAAGGAAAATGGGGTTTGGCCTGTTGCATTCTTTACCGTTGTCCTATCAGCCCATAAAACAAAGGGTAATTCTTCTGCCCATCTTCCTTTTTTGGCTCCAAGTCTCTTCTTTAAGTTATTGACAATTATTTTGTTTGAGGATTCTACTTGTCCATTTGCTTAAGGATGTACCGGAGTAGATGTAATCATTTTGATTCCCCAACTTTTGCAAAAGTCAGTAGTTCTCTTGCTTATAAATTGAGAACCATTGTCACAGATTATCTCGGCTGGTACTCCGAATCTGGTTAAGATATTCCTCTTTATGAAGGATACTACTTCTTGATCTCTTACTTGAACAAATGCTTCTGCTTCAACCCACTTAGAGAAATAATCCGTCATTGCTAGCATAAAGACTTTTCCTCCCGGAGCTTTTGGTAGCTTTCCCACTATATCCATACCCCACTTCATAAACGGCCAAGGGGAAACAATAGGATATAATGGTTCAGCAGGTTGATGTAGTATGTTACTATGTCTTTGACATGCGTCACATCTTCGAGCATATTCTGCTGCATCCTTTCTCATTGTTGGCCAATAATATCCTGTCCTTAACACTTTTGAGAATAACGACCTGCCCCCAGCATGGTTACCACAATCCCCTTCATGTATATCCTGAAGTACTTCTTTGGCTTCAGGATCCTCCAAGCATCTCAAATACGGTCCTGCAAGAGATTTCTTGTATAAAACATTATTTATAATAGTGAATCGTGATACCTTCATCCTAAATGCCTTAGGATTCTCATTTCCAGGGATGTGTCCTTCTTTGAGATATCTCATGATTGGAGCCGTCCAGGATTTAGGATCCTCTTCAGGATGTTCTGCCCCAGGATCCTGAATACCAGCTACTTCTTTATCCTGAGGATTCGTTGCAGGATATAAGACATGTAATATTGGTATTTGCGTCCATTCAGGTATCCTGATCGATGATCCCAAATTTGCTAAGGCATCTGCTTCAGCATTATCTTCCCTTGGTACCTGTTCAAGTATAAAAACATCGAAATATCCTGCTAATTTTTTGAGAATATCGAGATATTCGATTAATTTCTCTCCCTTAACTGCATAGGATCCATTAAAATGGTTAGTAATTAACAAAGAGTCAACATATACTTGCAGATTTTTGATACTCATACTCTTAGCCAATTCTAATCCTGCAATTAAAGCTTCATATTCTGCCTCATTATTAGTAGCAGGAAATTCACACCTAATAGCCTGGGGTAATATGTCCCCCTATGGCGATTTTAGTAGTATTCCTAATCCTACTCCTCTGACATTAGATGCACCGTCAGTATATAATGTCCAGGATCCTGAGGATTCTCCTAACTGTTGAACTTCTAGGTCTACCTCGTTCTGAATGTCACTACTAAAGTCAGCCACAAAGTCAGCTAAAGCCTGAGATTTTATGGCATTTCTAGGTTCATATACTAAATCATAAGCACTTAACTTTACTGACCACTTGGCCATCCTGCCTGACATCTCTGGTTTCCTAAGCACATTTTTGACAGGATAATTTGTTTTAACATGTATCCTATGTGTCTCGAAATAATGTCTAAGCTTTGTCGATGCCATGACTAGAGCTAATATTAATTTCTCTAAATGAGAATACCTAGTTTCAGCATCTAGCAAACTTTTACTAACATAATAAACAGGATATTGCTGACCTTCATGATCCTTTATGAGAACGACACTTACAGCATTCCCTGATACAGCAAGGTACAGGGATAGTGGTTCACCATTTTCAGGCTTCATCAATAGAGGTGCGGTTGAGAGATATCGTTTCAAATCCTGCAAGGCTGCTTCATGCTTCTCCCCCCATTCGAATCTTTTATTCTTCTTCAGGATATCATAAAAATCTTTGCACTTCTCTGAGGATCTCGAGATAAACCTGTTTAAAGCTGCTACTCGCCCTGTCAATCTTTGTACGTCCTTCATATTTGAGGGTGATTTTATATCCAGGACAGCTTTGATCTGCTCTGGGCTTGCTTCTATCCCCCTTTTTGTCACCATATATCCAAGAAACTTTCCTGCCCCCACTCCGAAATGGCATTTAGCAGGATTCAGCTTCATGTTGTATTGATCCAGGATATCAAATGCTCCCTTGATATCCTGGAGGTGATCCTCAGCCTTTTTGGATTTCACCACCATATCATCGATATATACCTCCATGGTGTCCCCCAGTTTGTCTTTGAACATCATGTTTACCAATCTTTGGTATGTTGCACCTGCATTTTTCAAACCAAAACGCATAGCTGTATAACAATAAATACCTGTTGGTGTCATGAAGGCAGTATCCTCCTGGTCAGAAGGCTCCATTTGGATATGTTGAAATCCTGAAGATGCGTCCATGAAGGTCAGCATTTCATGCCCGGCAGTGGCATCTACCATTGCATCAATGTGGGGAAGAGGAAATGGGTCTTTAGGACAGGCTTTGTTCAAGTCTGTGTAATCTACACAAACTCTCCATTTCCCATTTTTCTTTTGTACTACAACCACGTTTGCTAGCCATCTTGGGAACTTAACCTCTCTGATCATTCTGGACTTTAATAGTCTTTCAACTTCCTCCTGGATAATAGTGTTCCGCTCAGGAGCAAACTTCCTTTTTTTGTTGCACATGCTTGAATGATTTATCAATTCCAAGCTTGTGAGTGATAATATCTTTGGATATGCCTGTCATATCCTCATGCTTCCATGCAAACGTTGACATCCTGCATTTCAAAAAGTTAATTAATTGTTCTTCAATATCCTGAGGGATATTGGTCCCTACGAGCACTGAAATATCAGGATTATCCTGGTCCAGGATAATTTTCTTCACATCCTGCTCCGGATCCTCCACGATATCCTGGGCCCGCGTCTTTAATTGCTATGTTGCACTAGGTTTGGTTGAGGATTTCATCGAGGATGAGTAGCATTCTTTCGCCTCCTGCTGATCACTATCAACTTTGACCACTCCCTAAGGGGTAGGTATCTTGATGCATTGGTGATATGTTGATGGCACGGCCTTCATATCGTGAATCCATGGTCTTCCCAGTATGATGTTATAGCAGGATAGAGAATCCATCACACAGAAACGTTGTATCGAGTTGACTCCTTCAACGTATACTGGCAACTTTATCTCTCCCACCGTGTTTCTAGCCTCTCCACTGAACCCAACAAGCACGGTAGACTTTGAAGTGATATCCATTGGAGATACATTCATTCTCTTCAGAGTTTCTAGTTGGATTATGTTGACGGAGCTGCCATTATCAACCAGTATCCTGCGTACAAAATGGTTAGCCACATATAACGTTATTACCAGAGCATCATGGTGAGGATCCTGGACAGTATCCCTGTCATCAGCATCAAAAGTGATCACTTTGTCAGTTGTGAGGGTAGTCATTCTGACAGGTTTGTCTCCCCTTTCGGCCTTAGCTTCCTTTGCATGTCTCTTTGCTACCGAATACGAAGTTCCACAAATGTCGGATCCTCCCGAAATGAAGTTGATTATCTTGGCATCCGCGGGAGGTGATGCTGCTCGCTCAGGATCCTTCTCAGTATCCTGACCCTTATTCTTCTTTCTTCCTAAGAGATCTTTCAGATATCCCTTGCTTAGAAGATAGCTTATTTCTTTCCTTAGAGCAATGCAATCCTCAGTTACATGTCCGAAATCTTCGTGGAAAGCACACCATTTTGACTTATCTTTCCAGTCATTCTTTTGTTGATTCTTTCGAGGCCACCTAGCCTTGTCTCCTAGACCCTGCATGGCATACATCAATTCAGGAATGTTAACAGAAAAGCA
>JARYGA010050670.1:0-24628 GCA_030545235.1 Helianthus tuberosus | reverse complement strand
TCACGATTAAGAATCGGTATCCATTACCAAGGATAGATGATCTGTTCGATCAATTGCAAGGAGCACGATTTTTCTCAAAAATCGATTTAAGGTCAAGATATCATCAATTAAAGGTACAGGAAGAGGACATTCCTAAGACCGCTTTCAGAACAAGGTATGGCCATTATGAATTTATTGTCATGCCATTTGGTTTAACCAATGCCCCAGCTGCATTTATGGACATGATGAACCGAATATGTAAGCCATATTTGGATAAATTCATAATTGTCTTTATATATGATATTCTTATTTATTCCAAAAGCAAAGAGGAACATGCAGCCCATCTGCACACACTTCTAAGTTTATTGAGAAAAGAAAAGCTTTATGCTAAGTTTTTGAAGTGTGAGTTTTGGTTAGAATAGGTACAATTTCTTGGACATCTAGTTGATCATGAAGGAATTCATATAGATCCCACCAAGATCGAGGCGATAACCATGTGGAAAACCCCTGAGTCACCAACCGAGGTTAGAAGTTTCTTAGGATTAGCTGGTTATTATAGAAGATTCATTCGAGATTTTTCTAGAATAGCCATTCCCTTAACTAAGTTAACCTGTAAATCCATTAAGTTTGAATGGGGACCAAAACAAGAAGAAGCCTTTAGAATTCTTAAGCAAAGATTAACCCATACTAGCGTTACCAGAAGGAACTTAAGATTTTGTAATCTTTTGTGACGCTTCCAAACTAGGTTATGGATGTGTATTAATGCAACGTCAAAAGGTTATAGCTTACGCCTCTAGACAACTTAAGAATCATGAAGAGAATTATTCAACCCATGATCTAGAGTTAGGAGCTATAATTTTTTCCCTTAAAATTTGAAGACATTACCTTTACGGTAGTAAGTTTACCGTATTCACCGACCATAAGAGTTTAAGGTATGTTTTTGGGCAAAAGGAATTGAACATGAGACAAAGACGCTGGATGGAGATACTTAGTGATTATGATTGTAATATCCAGTATCATGCAGGAAAGGCAAATGTAGTAGCTGATGCTTTAAGTCGAAAGTATCACGAAAAGACAAAAAGAGTACGTTCTCTTAAGTTAAATCTGCAAATAGATTTAAATGATCAGATTAGAAAAGCACAAGAATCAGTAATCAAGGATGATACTGAAAAACTGAAAGGAATGATTAAGAAATTAGAACAAGGAACAGATGGAATTTGGAGATTCCATAAGAAAAGAATGTGGATACCTAAATTAGGAAACCTACGTCACCGTATATTAGAAGAAGCCCATAAGTCTAAGTATACGATGCATCCTGGAAATGATAAGATGTATCAAGACATAAGAAAGAATTTCTGGTGGATAGGAATGAAAAAGGATAAAGCAGCATATGTCGCAAAGTGTTTAACTTGTTCACAAGTTAAAGCTGAACATCAGAAACCCTCAGGTTTATTGCAACAGTTAGAAATGCCTGTATGGAAATGGGAATTAATAACAATGGATTTTGTTACTAAATTACCCAAAACAAAGAAAGGTAATGATACAATCTGGGTGATTGTAGACAGGCTAACCAAGTCAGCTCATTTCCTACCAATGAAAGAAACTTTCAGTATGGAACAGCTAGCTAAATTATATGTAAATGAAATAGTTTCATTACATGGAATTCCTTTATCAATTGTTTCTGACAGAGATAGTCGTTTTACCTCACATTTTTGGACAAGTTTTCAAAAAGCAATGGGAACCAAGTTGAATCTAAGCACCACTTATCATCCTCAAATGGACGGACAAAGCGAAAGGACAATTCAGACAATGGAAGATATGCTTAGAGCTTGTGTAATTGATTTCGAAGGTAATTGGGACGATCACTTACCATTGATAGAATTTTCTTACAATAACAGTTATCACACAAGTATCAATGCTGCACTATTCGAATCACTTTATGGACTAAAGTGCCGAACGCCAGTCTGTTGGGCAGAAATTGGAGAAAAGCAACTATCTGGACCTGAGATAGTACAAGAAACAACAGACAAAATCATTCAAGTCAAGGAACGACTGAAAGCAGCACGTGATCGACAAAAGAGTTATGCTGATAACAGACGAAAGCCATTGGAATTTCAAGTAGGAGATAAAGTGTTATTGAAAGTCTCTCCCTGGAAAGGAGTGGTAAGATTCATCAAAAGGGGAAAGCTAAGCCCCAGGTATGTTGGACCTTTTGAGATTATTAAAAGAATAGGACCAGTAGCCTATCAGCTACAACTGCCAAAGGAAATGGCAGGAATACATGATGTATTTCATGTATCTAATCTCAAAAAGTGTTTAGCTGATGAATCACTCGTAGTACCTCTTAAGGATATAGAGGTAAATGAACAACTTAAGTTTGTAGAAAGACCTCTACAGATTGAAGACAGGAAAGTTAAGAACCTCAAGCACAAGAGATTAGTTCTAGTCAAAGTGAAGTGGGACTCCAAAAGAGAACCAAAATATACATGGGAGCTTGAATCAGAAATGCAAAGGAAATACCCACACCTGTTCCAGTAGACCTCGAGGACGAGCTCTAAAACAAGGTGGGGATGATATAACAACCCTCCTGAATATTTTTCGACGCCCTAATATATTTTAAAATATCCCTATTTGTCTCTAAATATACCACGTATGTGAAAACCGAGCCAAAAATATGATATAACATTTAAAATGAATTAAAAACAAAGTTTATAGGTTGCTCGCGGGCCACGTAGATCGTTTAAAGATCTTACGCGGGGAGCGACAGCTCCAAACTCAGGCGATACCCGGTGCTGCCACGTGTCAACATCGTGGCGAGTCTAGTGGTGATGACCAATCAGGGCTAAGCCCTATACCCCTACTACGCGGGCCGCGTAGCCCGTAGTCTCACCTTACGCGGGCTGCGTGAAACCCAAAATCAGGCCCTATATAAGAAGGGCATCGGGCCTTCAGTCAGTTCGCTCATTTCTTTTCTTTCTCAACGAATTTCTACGTATTATAAGTAATTTCCGGGCATTATACCCCCCTAATTAATGAAGTTCTGCCCCGATGTAAGTATTATAACCCCGGTTACGTATTAGATACGCTGCCCGATTGATCTAGGGTTCCGTAACGGCTGTCGAGGTTCTGCCCGACGTAGTCGTTGGAATGCCGTCTCGGGGAGGGTATTACTAATGTAAATAATGGGTTATTATACTAACATATGTGCATTGTGTAAATTATAGATTATCACCAGGAAACCTTAGAAGAAACCTAAGTCAGCAATGTGAGTAATCTCCTTTTTGTAAATTGTTTTTACAAAACCTTAAATGTTTTACAATGCTATTAAGCAGTGATTGAGTCTTTGTAGTTCTTCAATTACTGCCGGTATGTTGGGGTTTTGTATACAAAATGTGGAACACGTTACCATTGGACAACGAGTTAGCCAATGTGTAATATGACCCACCAGTCAGGATTGACAATACTGAATGAGTAATTGTGTAGAAATAAACAATGTGATTGCTCTCAATACTGTTAAGAATAAAATGTTTCTTGATTAAACTGGGATTCACTCACCAGTATTTCCCACTGACAAATATTTTTAAAACGCGTTTCAGGTAACAAAATGTAAAAGCCAATTAGAAGAAAGCCAGCTGGAGAGCACTGACGACCTGGAAAAATGTGGCTATAAAAGTTACCTAAAAGACGATGTTTTAAATTCAATAAAATAGGGTTTCTCCCTATAAACATGTTGTAATAAGAAACTTGGGTTTTACCCATGTGTTTATTAAATATGGTGGTTTTACTCTGATAAACATTTCCTAACTACGATCCTGATGAAATTTCCGCTGCCAAATTAATAAATAACGATACCACCAAAACTGGTCTCGCGGTCGCCCGTTCCCGGGACAGATAGGTGGCGGGGGTTGCGACAATGTAGTACTATTGGGGGGCATGATTTCGCATTAGAAGAGGTCAAGCTTCGGTTGTTTCAATTTTCGCTAAAGGATAAGGCGAAACAATGGTTCCTCACACTTCCGGCGGGAAGTATTCTTACATGGGCCAAAATGTAACAGGTTTTTCTTGATGAGTATTACTCGATGGCGAAGACCGATGATGCTCGAGATGAAATTAGGTCTTTCCGCCAACTCTCAAGTGAACCATTACATGAAGCTTTCACTCAGTACAAGGAATTGATTCGGAAGTGCCCACATCATCAAATCAAAAAGTGGGAGTTGGTTAAGTGTTTCATGCGAGGGTTGGATGATGAGACATGGAACCACCTTGAGTCAACGAGCAACGGAACATTATTGAGTAACCATGAAGATGACGATTGGGAATTTCTTGAGAGGATGAGCAAACGGTCAAAGTCAAAGGAGTTGGCCGATAGAGCTAAAAAACATCCCTTTTCCCGGTCACTTCCCGATCTTGACTCTATCTCTAAGGATCGGATCTCGACTCTAGAACGGGAGTTAGCTCGTATGAAGAGGAAGGAGGTGAATGCGGTACAATTCGCGGTTTGTGAGGATTGTGGGGAGATTGGTCATCGAACCGATCAATGTCAAACGGGACCGGGTGATTACACCGAAGAGGCAAATCAAGTGTTCGGTGATAGAAAGAACAATGATATGAATTCGAACACTTATCATCCCGGATTGAGAAACCATCCCAACTTCCAATATGGGAATGCCGCAAATCAAATGAACCCAAACTTTCAACCGGATAACCAAAGCGGGTCATCATATCAAAATTGCCAAGGTGGTAACCAAGGGGGTTACCAACGTAATTACAACCAAGGGTACCAAGGTCGAGACAATAATTATCAAGGTGGGTATGATGCGTGTGTAGCGTGATATATTTTTATTAATATTTTAAGCCCTTTTTAACACTTTAGTCAAGTTTAAAATTTATAAAACACGATATTCTACTAACACTAAACACACATATGGGCAAGTGCACCCATCGTGAGCATAGTATAGCGTTGGTAAGATACCGAGGTCGTCCAAGGACACATGAGCTTTTAATACCGGTTTATCCTCAACGTCTAATCAAATCAAAAAGTTTAGAAAAGGTTTTAAACATGAAAATAAAAACTAAAAATGCTGAAAATAAAAATAAAATAAAAACAGATAGACAAGATGAATCACTTGGATCCGACTCGCCTTTAGTGTAACCTTTGATAATTTCCGCACTTTTGCACTTTTTAAGAGATTATCTTAGTTATAGTAGTAGGCCCCTCTTTTGAAGGTGACGTTACCCTCAACCCAGTAGTTTGAGTCAGTAAGGATACAATCCTAAAGGGTGGGAATATTGAAAGATAATTAATTAAGTTATTAATGTGTAATGTGGTAGGCCCCTCTTTTGAAGGTGACGTTACCCTCGGCTAAGTGGTTTGAGTCAGCATGGATACAATCCCAAGTAGCCGGGTTAATGTATTAATAGTTGTTTACATATGAGGGGATCCAATACCAGTGGGTATTGAAGGAGGTCCTAGTAAGCTTGACCCAGGTGCTTGCAGGATCTATACACTGAACAAGGCAAGAACCTTACCAAACCATTCCCTTAACCCCCGACCAGGTAGCCAACATATCTCTATATAGACCGTAGAGATATGAATGGTGTAAATCTTTTATTTTATATAGACAGTAAAATAATGCCAAGACACCACGGACAAATGATAAGGAAGTTTCACCTTCAACATAAGAAACTAGTTATTAAAGTCATTAATACAAAACCAAATAAAAAGTGCGAAAAGATTAAAAAACAAAAGTATTACACTAAATGCTTGTCTTCACCAAGTGATGTAAGAGACTTAGGCAAACATGGCCTTTGATTGTCAAGAACTCTTACTATCAATCTTGGATCCCGAGACTACTACACACACTCTATGATGGATGATGGTGGTGGATGTGGGTGTTGTGATGGTGGTGGAGTGTGGGTGAAGTGGGAGAGAGGTGGTTTGTCAAGGGATGCCTTTGAAGTGAACCAAGCACCTCTATTTATAGCCTGCACAGAAGTCCGGACACGGCCCCGTGTCCAGTGGGCACGGCCCCATGTCCATCCATTTTCTCTTTCTTCATTTAATGCAGTTTGTCTGTATTAGTTGACCACGATCCCGTGTCCGCTGGGCACGGCCCCGTGTGCAGAAGCGTATATGTACATTCAAGATTTGCTTGGATTCTGCGAATCTTAGCGTTGACCACGGCCGTGTGGAGCTGGGCACGCCCCCGTGTTGGGAAATAGAAGCTTCTACAACTTTGTCTTTTCTGCAGACACTTGGGCACGCCCTCGTGTCCGCTGGGCACGGGGCGTGTTCAGCCTTCTGATATCTTGTTTTTGCTTGGGAGGATGCTATCGAGGGGTCGGGCATGCCACGTTTATTCCTTTTCTTGTATTTATGTTAGATTTAGCTGTATTTTTTGTTCTTTTATTCATTTGAGCTCATTTAATCCTGAAAATATAAAAGGAAGACAAAAGCACACTTTTTCCAACATTAGTACTAAAAAAGGGTTAGTTTTATGCCTCATTTGTGGTAATTTATATGTTGCATTTTACACACATCACTTTATATAAAAATTCATGGTTTAAAATATACTTGTCAATATTTGTTTAAAAATATTTTTAAATTTTTAGAAATTTTTTGCCATAGTTTCCCCTTAAAAATGGAGGTTTCCATGCTTTAAAAGCATATCATTTTCTTTTATAAATCACCACAATCAACAATAAACCAATCAAAACTTACCAATTTGCCAAAATCAAGCATAAGTTACTACTTCATGAACTTGAAAGTTTACAAAAATTTGTAGTAACTTACTAGTGTGTTTAGTAGGCTTAGTTACCCTTTAAAGTGTGATTGTTTATTTAAAAACATCATTTTTAAAGACGTTAGATGTTTACAACTTGTAAATCATTTTTCTAAAAATGTTTCTTCTTGAGTTTTTCTTGTTACATATATATTTCTACACTTGTTTAACCACTAAAAATGTGGTTAATTCCTTTAAGAACCAAGCTTAAGTAAACTTTGTATTTTTAACTTGATTTCTTGAAAAATCATTCTTGAAATCATAGATTCACAAGACTTTACATTCACTTTGATCATCATTTTACTAGAAAAACAATTTACACTTCAAGTTCATGATTTACATATGGATGATTACTTTGATCTTAACATAATCATCCTCTCATCTTGCTAGATTATGTCTTTAATCACTATCTTGCAAGATCATATGATGTTTAACACAAATATTCAACAATCAACAAGCATAATAACACATAACAACATGATTTCTTATGATTTTTAAGCTTATGTTTAAGTTTCATGTTCATGATTCATAGTGTTCTTCAAGATTAGTTACTTGTATCATTCTTTAACCAACTTAAGAAGATGTAAAATAGAGTGTAGATGATCTTACAACTAGCTCAAGGCTAGGGATGATCACAAGATGAAGAAGAGGTGGATAAAAGCACTTGAAAGAGGTCCTTCCCCTTCCAATGGTTCCAAGCTTCCTAACTATGCTTCTTACACCTTTAGATCACTAGAGAATGGATGTAAGTGAGGTGAAGATGATGGTAGTGTTGTTGCTTGTTCTTGGCCGTAGGTAGAAGAGAGGAGAGGAGGAAGTTTGATGTTGGTGATGTTGTGTGAAAATGAGAGTTTTAGAACTTATGGTTTTACTTATAATCTTCCACAACTTCTTAGTCCATGGTGTAATATGTTTCTAAAAGATATAACAAGATCCATTTAATAATTCAAATAAAATCTTTTGGTGGGTCCCTTGTTGGGGCCGTATGTATGGGGGTATAGAGTTGGAATGTAATGGCTAGTTAGTTTAAGGTTGAAATCCAAGTTTTTAGTTAGGGTGATTAGTTACTAGTATGTTATATAGTGTGTTATGATGTTCGGGGACCATAACTAGCTTGGAAATGTTAAAACAATGCTTCTAGTGAAAATTTGGTGTTTCGGGTAGTGTCCGGTTGTTCGGTTGGTTACCGGTTCGTTAAGGTGCTAAACTACGCAGTTTAGTGTGCTTTATGTTATCTTTTGTGACAGTTTTGATTCCCGAAACTTAGGAAAGTATTCTGGACCATTTAACCATATTTCTGCATGATATTAGAGTGTTTAAATGCTGAATTTTGCTGATTTCTGCAGAATTCTGCAGTTTATGTGAGTTTTAGGCAATTTCCGGCACTTAAACTATCACTAGGAAGGCAGTTTCATGATCCCTACTCTCCTACACACTATACTAGTGTAACTCTTGGTTTCTGGCCCATTCTGTATCTCAATACCATGTCTGTCTATGTACTGAATTCCGTCAGCATTCTTCTGATTTGTCTGATAACTGTGCTAGCTTTGTTTCGTGCATCATTTGTATCAATCAAGTGTTGCATGCAATTATGGTATGACATTTGCAATATATGATGCACATGTATATATGATAACAATAATAAAAAAGCATTCATGTCATAAATGTTAAAACAGCACAGCCATTAAGCACTAATTATTGTTTAATAATTGTACGGATGCATGCAAATTTAACAATTGTCACAAATTACTTATTTGGGCATAACATGCCTCTTTAAAATTCCATTTATATACAAGTTCACATACCTCACGGGAGATCACTCAACACTCGGCCGAAGATGTATTTTTGTGAAACACTCGAGACCGTCATGGAACTTATTTCTACCATATGCGTGCCAAGCAATAAATCCTAATCCTTTTTAACTATACACCTTTGTAAATATCAAGAGGACTTAGGGAAGGGTTAGGCGAATGTCACATGAAGACCGAGCTTTTTACTAAAATAAAGGGTTTAAAAATAAAAAGGTTTTGGTGGGTAAAGGGTGTTTGTTTTGTGGGTTTAGAAATGAAAATGTTTAGGCTCAAAGGGGTTAACTAGGGGGATTTTGGGTAGGTGATAAAAAAAATGAAAAATAATGGTGTTGAAAAGAAAAAGGGTTAGTCCTAATGCCTCCATCATTTACTTACTTGGGTTTAAGTTGGTAAGGACCGTGAATGTATCGTCATGGCAAGTTCTAGAGTTGTAAGAAACCAAGCGGCTATTCACACAAGAAACGAAAAATGAGCATTTAATTTAAAGATGTGTATTTGTATTCTCAATAAAGGCTCAAAACTAATTTTTTGTGGGAATGGGTTTTTAATGTGATCAAGTATATATAATCAAATTTTAACTAGATTTGTCATGCCTTTTCATAATTTTCTTATGTTGGTTCTTTTTATCACGACGCTATCGGTTGTAAATTTGTAAAAATATAACATTTTTAGAACTTGTTATTCCCGAATTAAACCAAGACAAGTAAAAAAAATGAAAAGCTTTTGAAAAAAATTGGGGTGATTAGCGGTTCAAATAGAGTTTTGTGTAAGGCTTGTTATTAGGACTTGCAAGATTCAAGGTTTTAGCATCCCCCTACACTTAAATTACACATTGTCCTCAATGTGTCCCAAAAAAAATTTAGGTTGATTGAATGTGTAAAAAGGTGTTTAAAAACAAAAATTTATGTTACTGGGCGTCTAGACACGGGCCGTGTTGATCCGGGCACGACCCCGCGTTCAGATTGCCAGTATCATAGTTTATAGAAGGCTGGGCACGGGGGCGTGTTCAGTGAACATGCCCCGTGTCCAGTTATCTAAACTGGGCGTTTTCTGCAGAACCTTGAGCACAGGTCGTGTTGGGCTGAGCACGGCCCCGTGCTGAACTTGCTGTAATGAAGAAAAATTGTCGGGAGGCTCTGTTTTTGTGCATGGGGTGTGGGTTCAAGTTTCCCTCAGTAACCTCCATCATTCCGAGTGTGTTTTATTCCTGAAAATTAAAACTAAGCTAGAAAGCATAAAAGTTAATCTAAATTAATACTAAGGATAGTTTCGCGGAATGCCTCCGTGGTGCACCACGTTTATAAGGGTCCTTGGCTAGACCCAAAATCAGTCATATGTTGCCCAAGTGGGATGTTTTGCATCCCATGTTGCACCGTCGGAGATCATCATCCAAACTTGACTCTATGACTTTCATGTAGTTGACCGGGTCGTCGTCTTCTACTCTTTTCCCATCCCAAATTCCATTTCCTTGTCCCCAACCTTTAATGTTAATGTCCCACAATTCATATCCACCATTGCGTGGGCGGTGGCTAGGAATGGTCTTCCTAAGATAAGCGGTACCTTGGTATCTTCCTCCATATCTAGTATGACAAAGTCGGCTGGGAAGACAAAGTCTCCGACTTTTACCAACAAATTTTCGGTGACACCTTGTGGGTACTTAATGGACCTATCGGCGAGTTGTATGCTCATCTTTGTAGGGCTTGTTTTCCCTAGTCCGATTCGGTCGAACATTGATGCGGGCATGAGGTTGATGCTAGCCCCAAGATCATCTAGTGCATTACGTATGGGTGATCCCTCAATTAAACAAGGGATGGTGAAGCTTCCGGGGTCGATCTTCTTTTGTGGGAGTTTGTTGAGTAGCAAGGCGGAACATTCTTCGCTTAAATTAACTAATTGCAATGATTCAATTTTTCTTTTGTGAGTGAGAAAGTCTCTCATAAATTTTGAATACTTAGGCATTTGAGTGAGGACTTCTACAAATGGAATATTGACATGCAATTGTTTTAGTAAGTTTATGAATTTTGTGAATTGCTCATCGGTCTTTTGGCGAAGTAACCAACCGGGGTAGGGTACCGGAGGATTCTTGGTCGGCTCTTGATTCAGTGGACGATTCGTCTCTTTTTGGGGTGTCGGTGAAGTTGTGGTTTGGTTAAACGGGCTCTTTTCAGTTGGAGGTAGCGGAGCCTCCTCGGGACCTACGGTACGGTTTCTCAACGTGATGAGATGTACTTGCGCCTTTGGGTTGGTTTCGGTATTGCTGGGTAACGCACCTTGTGGTCTCTCGGAGAAATTTTGAGCTAGCTGTTTTAATTGTTTTTCAATGTTTTGAATACTAGCTTGTTGATTTCTAAAGTTCGATTCCATTTGTTGAAATCGATCCGAGTTTTTCTTTTCGGTGTCAGAGATGAGATGTGAGATAGTATCTTCAAGCCTTTCTCGCCCCCCTTGTTGTTGTTGAGAGAAATTTTGTGACTCATTTCTTGGTTGTTGAAAGTTTGTTCGTTGATTTTGATTTTGTTGGTTACTACTATTGCCGGGTTCACTCCAACCAAGGTTAGGGTGGTTACGCCATCCTTGGTTGTAGGTACCTGTCGGGGGACCTGCCGGCCTAGGTCTATTATCAATGTAGTTTACCGTTTCCGTTTGATTATCCATTTCTTTCATACAACTCCAATTTTCATGTGGTCCACCACACCCTTCACAAGCCATAACCGAGGCCGCTTTTTCCATTTCTAACTTTTTGATTTTTGAAGAGAGGGCCTCGATTTGGGCTTGTAAAGAGGTGTTTTCGTCAACCTTACTAGAGTCAAGTGTTTGTCTTGTGTGTGGCAATAACCCATTATAGAAAGTGGATACTTGTTGCCATACCGCAAGACCATGATGAGGACACTTTCTTAGTAGCTCTATGAACCTATCCCAAGTTTCATATAAGGATTCCCCGTCCTCTTGTGAGTATGTATTAATTTCAGTCATTAATTTAGCCGTTTTAGAATGAGGGAAATACTTATACAAAAACTTTTGGGCTAGTTCATCCCAGGTATTTACCGATCCAACTGGGAGGGTGTTAAGCCAAGCCTTAGCTCGGTCTTTTAGCGAAAATGGGAACATTCGGAGGCGAATGGCTTCGTTTGATGCTACGTTGATCCGAAAAGTATCACATATTTCCAAAAAGTTGGTAATATGTAAATGGGGATCTTCGTCCGCAAGCCCATGGAAGGTTGCGGAGTTTTGGAGCATTTGGATTAAATGCGACCGAAGTTCGAAGTTGTTGGCATCGACATTCGGTGCATTGATAGCGGCACCGAGATTACCTAATGTGGGCCGTAGGTAATCCATTAGGGTACGTTGATCCGCCATCGGAAGTGGGTCCCCCGAAACTTCCTCTTGGCTTTTAGCTTTAAGTCTTTTTCTTAGAAAGTGTTCGGGTTCGTCTAGAGGTTCTTTTATGTCTTTATTGGAGCTGGAGCTCATGCACTGCATAGGAAGTTCAGGTGCGGCGCCTGGGTTCCAAGTCCTGCGATAAAAACAAAAATATTGTTGGTCAGAAGTTTCACCACGGCCCCGTGTACTCAGCTGAACACGGCCCCGTGGTCGGAGTTACAGTGATTGTTTTCCGGATCCCTGTTACTGGAGAGTTCGACACGGCCCCGTGCTGCACCAACACGGCCCCGTGCTCAGTACTCTGTAAGTTGGAAAATAAAAACTGCCAGTAACGATGCTGGGCACGACCCGTGTCCGACCAGGCACGACCCCGTGCTGCAGTCTACAGAAGCTGAAAAATTAAGAAAAATCCTAAAAAAACAGAAAAATAAGAAAAACGATTAGGCCGTTGATTCCTAACTTTCTTAAAATCCTTGTGTCCCCGGTAGCGGCGCCAAAAACTTGATGCGTGTGTAGCGTGATATATTTTTATTAATATTTTAAGCCCTTTTTAACACTTTAGTCAAGTTTAAAATTTATAAAACACGATATTCTACTAACACTAAACACACATATGGGCAAGTGCACCCATCGTGAGCGTAGTATAGCGTTGGTAAGATACCGAGGTCGTCCAAGGACACAAGAGCTTTTAAGACCAGTTTATCCTCAACGTCTAATCAAATAAAAAAGTTTAGAAAAGGTTTTAAACATGAAAATAAAAACTAAAAATGCTGAAAACAAAAATAAAATAAAAACAGATAGACAAGATGAATCACTTGGATCCGACTCGCCTTTAGTGTAACCTTTGATGATTTCCGCACTTTTGCACTTTTTAAGAGATTATCTTAGTTATAGTAGTAGGCCCCTCTTTTGAAGGTGACGTTACCCTCAACGCAGTAGTTTGAGTCAGCAAGGATACAATCCTATAGGGTTGGAATATTGAAAGATAATTAATTAAGTTATTAATGCGTAATGTGGTAGGCCCCTTTTTTGAAGGTGACGTCACCCTCGGCTAAGTGGTTTGAGTCAGCAGGGATACAATCCCAAGTAGCCGGGTTAATGTATTAATAGTAGTTTACATATGAGGGGATCAAGCTATTCGCACCCCCGCCATCCAATACCAGTGGGTATTGAAGGAGGTCCTAGTAAGCTTGACCCAGGTCCTTGCAGGATCTATACACTGAACAAGGCAAGAACCTTACCAAACCATTCCCTTAACCCCCGACCAGGTAGCCAACATATCTCTATATAGACCGTAGAGATATGAATGGTGTAAATCTTTTATTTTAATAGACAGTAAAATAATGCCAAGACACCACGGACAAATGATAAGGAAGTTTCACCTTCAACATAAGAAACTAATTATTAAAGTCATTAATACAAAACCAAATAAAAAGTGCGAAAAGATAAAAAATCAAAAGTATTACACTAAATGATTGTCTTCACCAAGTGATGTAAGAGACTTAGGCAAACATGGCCTTTGATTGTCAAGAACTTTTACTATCAATCTTGGATCCCGAGACTACTACACACACTCTATGATGGATGATGGATGATGGTGGTGGATGTGGGTTGTAGTGGTGGTGGAGTGTGGGTGAAGTGGGAGAGAGGTGGTTTGCCAAAGAATGCCTTTGAAGTGAACCAAGCACCTCTATTTATAGCCTGCACAGAAGCCCGGACACGGCCCCGTGTCCATCCACTTTCTCTTTCTTCATTAATTGCAGTTTGTCTGCATTAGCTCCACACGCCCCGTGTCCGCTGGGCACGGCCCCGTGTGTAGAATCGTATCTGTACTATCAAGATTTGCTTGGATTCTGCGAATCTTAGCGTTGACCACGCCCCGTGTTGAGCTGGGTACGCCCCCGTGTCGGGAATAGAAGCTTCTATAGCTTTGTCCTTTCTGCAGACATCTGGCCACGCCCCCGTGTCCGCTGGCCACGGGGCCGTGGTCAGCCTTCTGTTTTTCTTGTTTTTGCTTGGGAAGTTGCTGTCGAGTGGTCGGGCATGCCACGTTTATTCCTTTTCGTGTATTTATGTTAGATTTGGCTGCATATTTGTTTCTTTTGTTCATTTACAGCAATCAAAGCGGTAATGGAAGTGGGTCAAACAACCAAGGGGGTGGTAATGATTTGAATGCAAAGATGGATGCGATGCTTTCGATGATGCAAGAGTCCAAGAAAGAGAATGAGATTCGGGACAAATCACATGAGGCATTGGCAAAGCAAGTGGGCCAACTTGCGGAGGAAGTGGCTCAAATGAGGGGGAGCATGGGAAAGATTCCAAGTAACACCACGGTGAACCCTAAGCACCAAGGGTCAAGCTCGAAGAACACACGTGAGGTACCAATTAATAAAATAACTTTACGTAGTGGTCGAGTCGTAGATAATGGTGTCAAACACCATCACCCCAGTTTGTTGAAGGGGTGGTGGAAGATGCTAGTGATGAAGAGTGTGGGGATGGTTAAACGGGTCAAAACAAAAATGATTTAAAAATTAATAATAACACACCCGTTGTGACCATCCCCGTCCCTAAGGCTAAGAAAAAGGGTGTGGAGGTTAATACCGCCCCTTATCCCGAAGCATTGAAGGGACCCGTGAAGAAGGTTGTAAACAAAAGAGGTCCACAGCAAGAAGAGTTGTTGGAAGTTTTCAAACAAGTAAAAATTAATTTACCTCTTTTGGATGCAATCAAGCAAGTAGCGTCTTATGCTAAGTACTTGAAAGAATTATGTACTCAAAAACGAACTCACAAATTTCCAAAAAAAATAGATTTAACCGAAAATGTAAGTTCGATTCTTTCGGGTGTACTTCCACCCAAGCTCCAAGATCCGGGTGCGCCTATCATTTTAATTCAAGTAGGCGATTTTAAAATCAACCGGGCACTTTTAGATCTTGGTGCTAGTGTGAGCATTCTACCGGGTAGTTTGTATGATCAATACGAGTTTGGTCCACTTCAATCGTCGAACACCACCGTGGTGTTAGCCGATTTGACACCCAAACTACCCCGCGGAATAGTCTCGGATGTGATAGTAAAAATCAAGGATTTTTACTATCCGGTGGACTTTCTAGTGCTTTATTATGTGGCCAAGGACCCAACCAAACAACCTACGGTGATTTTGGGTCGAGCGTTCCTAGCAACCGCCAATTCTCAAATTGATTGCAAAACGGGAACGGTTGACATGACATTTGGAAACCGAAGGTTGAGGTTGCATGTTTTTTCGGGATTGACGACTCCTTCAGTCGATGATGAATGCTATATGGCAGACATTGTTGACAGGTGTATACCTCTCTGCGACACTGTTGTAGATGAGGAAAACACAATGGAGGATTGTTCTATGTTTGATAGGTCACAGGTGGAGATGAATCGAAGCATAGACGAGGAGGTGAGAAGTTTGGAGGTGCTTTCGGTAAAAGAAGGGAAACCGACATGGACGCACCAAGTAGAGAGTTTACCGGAAACCATTGACATGAAGTTGAAGCCGTCATTGGTGGAGCCGCTGGAAGTGGAGTTGAAAGTGTTGCCAAAGCATCTTAAGTATGCTTATGTTGGTGAAGGCAACATGCTCCCGATCATTATTGCATCAAACTTGACCAAGGAGCATGTAACACCTCGTAAAATCACGACCAATATAATGAAGACACGTGTTATGGAATTTAAACGTGTAACGAATTGAATATGAGGGACGAAAGTTGACAAACGAAGAAAATATATGTATATAAGGATTCAAAGTGTCAACATTTGATAATTATGTCTTTTAACAAACCCTACACGATGTTTATACCCTTAAACGAATGAATCATGAAGCGTATGAAACCGTTTGTGAAAGAAAGTGAAAGTTTACAAGACGCGAGGGTTAAAAGTGTCAACATGTTTAAGTTATACCTCTGAGTGACCTTTTAGCAAACCCGGAGCCTTGTAATGGTTAATTATACTCCCAAGAATAAGTGATAAAAATTTCACAAGGTTTTGATATCGTATGAGGAAGATACGTTAACTTTCGTAATTAAGGGGTTAAAAGCGTCAACAAGGCAAAACTTGTGTTTTCGGTTATCGTTTAATGAAACCGGACCTAACGATGTTTGGTTATACATCATGGATCACAAAAATATAAATTTCATGGGTTAAATGTGCTTAAAATGGAAATTATCTCGTTTTAAAAGGTTCAGGGGGTGAAAACAGCAAGTTTGAAACTTGAATTGCTGGTAAGCAGGGTGCTGGCGCTGCGCCACCACCTTCACTCTCTGCCGTCGCGTGACGCGACGGCCTGACCTGGACAGATTTCATGCACAGATGCGAGTACAACAGGTTGCACCGCCTTAGAAGCCTTGTATTCGATTCTAGGGGCTTGTTTGATGGTATTTCATGCATAGGGACACTTGGAATTCATCAGGGATCATCTATAGGCTTTGTTGGATTGATCTTGTGAGTTCTAAGGTCCTATATAAGAGCATGTTTATTGCAACACTTCACTTGTTCATTTCAAAATCACTTCAAGACTTCTCTGGAGCTTCCTGATCCTCAAGCAAGTTTTCTTATGTTCCAAAATCGTGCTTAGGACCTTTGTAAGCTTCCTTAACCTCTCTAAATCGTGTTTTAATTAGTTTAATGGCCTAAAGTCAAACCGTCGTAATTAGGGTTTGACTTAGTGATTAATCACTAATGGTCCAGTCAATTCTCGAATTAAAAGTAGCTTTGAGTTGGTAATTATGTGGGTAATAAACCCTTAAAAGGGCACCCTCTGATTCCCACTCTAACTAGGTCAATTGTCATGTCAAACTTAATTATAAAAAGTCAACAGAAAGCAAATTTTCACATAAACACATAATTAACAATGTAGAAGCTAAGGAACCTGTTTTATCACTTATATAACTTGGTAAATAATGTAAGAACATGTCTAAGCATGTTCAACCCGACAATTTTCAGTTTAAGCTCGGTTCGGAACCGAAAGTCGCAAAAGTAAACTTTTGCTTTGACTTTCAGTTCTGACCCGATTTAGCATATTTTTGAAATTCCTTAGAGCTCTATTAGAACCGGGTTATAGGTTAGTGTAACCCTCTGAGGTTATACAACTTGGTTCCTTAGTTATCCGATTCATTTGCATGTTTCCGTTATATGCCTAAATGTTGACCATTATGCCCTTTTGACTTTAAAACGAGATTTTTGAAAATATGAGAGGACATAAACCTTCATTACTGATTTATAAACTTGTCCTAAAAATTTGACATCAGTTTGAGGTCTAGATTAGGAGTTATGCTCAATATCGTAATTAAGAAGCTTTTTATTAATTAAACGGCGTAATTAGCATAAAGCCTATCTAAACCCAAATTTTGATACCAAACTCTTTACCCACTAATGTAATATAATATTTTGGGATTTTTGAAGATTTTTATTTATTTTTAAGCTGAGCATAACATAGGGTTCTTGCTATAATTCGGTAATTGTCGGTTATACCATTTTCTTGAATAAAATGAGGTTTACATAATATTTTGACACCAAACTTTTTGCTACTGATTTTATATAATAAATAAAACATTTTGAACTTTATAAACTGATCAAAAACTCAGATTTCTTATTTTAAACCGAAAATCGCTTAAAACGACTTTTACGCGTTTTAAACGCATAGTATGAGTTAAAACTATTTTTGGCATATCAGACTTAATACCTACTGATGTTTTAAGTAAATTTTTATAATTAAACAGTAAGCAAAAGTTTTGAACTCAGAATTCTAATTTTGACCTTTAAAGCTTATGTGAAATTACCGAAATGCCCTTACGGTGCATAGTTTGGTTATAAAAGATAAATTTCACATATATGCAATACCCTACTGTTATGACTTACAAAAATAAATATTTTTATTGATAATATCAGACCTGGAACTCAGATTAATATTTAAACTCTTTTATAAGCTTTAAAATGACCAAAATACCCCTACGGGGCATAATTTGAGTTTAAAACCATTTTGGGCATAATGGGAGGTATCTTACTGATATCACAACATATTTAAGGCATATTAACTTAGGAAACCTGTTCATGACTCATTTGGTTACCCGTTATGTATTTATCGCATTCAGTACGGTTTATGTAACTAGTTTGCATAAACTAACCGAAACGGGTCAAACCTTATCATTTTTATCTCAAAATCCAGAATGTGTTTAGTTTACCCGTATTATACAAGTCTTCAAACTTGTCGGGTCTAAACCACGTTCTAATCCGGTCTTCGCTTAATCGTGCGCTTGAACCGTATATCTTCCTTTAAAACTAACGGTCTAATTTTAGACTTAATTAAGACCCGTTAGGAATCTAATAGGTTATTAAAACCTTCGTTCCAGATTAGGAGACCAGTAAAAGATACTTGCACTCGCTGATTGTGATATATACTTGCTCAGGTAAATACTTTTAACTTATTTTCCCTTATACGGGCTTGGGGTACGGTTTATAAAATACCGCTTGGTCGGGCATTGAATTTTTAATCATATAAAGGTTAATTTATTAAGATGACCCGTTTAAACTGTTATGTTTACTTAAAGCCTTTGGGGGGTTAATGACCATGTCCCGGATATCCTTGGCATCATTCATTGAAATGGCCACGACCTAAGCAAGGGGTGTAGGCATACACCTGTCGGTGCGTATATAAAAAGATATAACCGCCTGTTCGAGAATAACTCGCCGTGGGATTATATTATGTGGTGTGTCAATTAATCTTTAATCCGGCATTCAGCCCGGGCTACTGAACGTATATCAAACATGTAATTCTTTTACAAGTTTATATATAAATAATTATCCCGAGTTATAAAAGATGTTTTGTGCCTTGTGCATTCAAATAAATTTTCTTAAACTCTTTTCAAAATGAGTCGGTTAATTGTATTTACCAGTGTAAACTGACGTATTTTCCAAAAGGTTAAAGTGCAGGTACTAATCGAAATAGGCTGGCTACTCCTAGCATCAATAAAGAGTTTTGCAAGCTTAGATGTTAAGAATCTGTTGAACAATGTTGCTTTTATCTTTTATTTGATCCGCCTGTGGATCCTTTACATTCCGCTTGTAATACTTGATATTTTCATTCGGTTTGCAATATATTTTACTTTAAGACTTCCGCTGTGCATTGAACTGTGATTATTGACTATGATGATATCAACTACGTCACGATACTCCCCACCGGTAATACGTGGAAATATCGGGGTGTGACAGAGCAAGAGGAGAGGTTAATGAAGGTATTGGTCACCAATAGGGCGGCTATTGGTGGACCATTGTTGATTTAAAGGGTATTAGTCCTTCAATAGTGATGCACAAGATCATCACTGACAACACCATAACACCCGCCCGCGATGCACAAAGAAGGTTGAACCCGAACATGCGGGAAGTTGTCAAAAAGGAGGTGTTAAAGTGGCTTGATGCGGGTATTATTTATCCCATCTCTGATAGCCAGTGGGTGAGTCCGACATAAACCGTCCCAAAGAAAGCAGGTATACAAGTCGTAAAAAATGACGCAGGTGAGGAGGTAGCCACCCGGCCGGTAACCGGGTGCGTGTTTGCATTGATTATAGGAAGTTGAATACCGCGACTTCCAAAGATCATTTTCCCTTACCGTTTATTGATCAAATTGTGGAAAAATTAGCCGGACAAAAATTTTATTGTTTCTTGGATGGATATTCCGGATACAATCAAATTGCTATTCATCCAGAAGATCAACAAAAGACTACTTTTACGTGTCCCTACGGCACCTTCGCAGTTAGGTGAATGCCATTTGGATTATGTAATGCCCCCACCACATTTCAAAGGTGTATGATGAGTATCTTTTCGGATATGGTGGGGGAGCTTTGGAGATATTTATGGATGATTTTTCCATTTTTGGTTTATCTTTCGAAACTTGCTTAAACCAATTAGAGAAAGTGTTAAAACGATGTGTTGAAATTAATTTGGTTTTGAGTTAGGAAAAGAGCCATTTTATAGTTCAAGAAGGGGTAGTGTTGGGACATGTGGTGTCGAGTCGTGGGATAGAGGTAGATCATGTAAAAATCAAAGTGATCTCTACACTACCATATCCCACGAGCATTAAAGGTATTAGGTCATTCTTGGGACATGCGGGTTTTTATAGAAGGTTTATTAAGGGGTTTAGTGATATTTCGAAACCATTGTTATAACAACCCTCCAAAATAATTTTCGACACCCTAATATATTTAAAATGACCCTATATGTCTTAAAATGCACCCCGTATGTGAGAACTGAGCCCAAAATACCATATATAATTAAAAATTAAATAAAAACAAGATTTTGGGGTAGCTCGCGGGCCGCGAAGGCTTTGCCTTCGGGCTACGCGGGGCACGACTGTTAAGCGATTAGGCTGCACCCGGTGCTGCCACGTGTCGTGCAGTGTGTCGGGCCTATAAGTGATGACTGGTTATAGCTAGGCCCTACAACCCTATGTCGCAGGCCGCGAAGGATCATCCTTCGGCTTACACGGGCCGCGAAGGAGTCCGAGATCAGCACTATATATAGAGGTCGTTGGCCTCAGTTCACAATTCGTCCCACAATCAACTTTCTCTCTAAAATTCTGAATATTTGAAGTAGTAGCGGGCATTATACCCCGCTAAATAACGAAGTTCTACCTCGTTGTAAGTATCATAACCCCCGGTTACGTATTAGATACGCTGCCCGATAGATCCAGGGTTTCGTAACGGTTGTCGTGGTTCTGCCCGACGTAGTCGTTGGAATACCGTCTCGGGGAGGGTATTACTAATGTAAATATTGGGTTATTATACTAACGCATGTGCATTTGTGTAATTAATAGATAATCACCAGGAAATCCTTAAGGAAAACCCTAAGACAGCAATGTGAGTAATCTCTTTTTTGTAAACTATTTTTACAAAACCTTAAATATTTTACAAAGTGATTAGCAGTGATTGAGTCTTTGTAATTCTTCAATTACTGCCGGTATGTTGGGGTTTTGTATACAAAATGTGGAACACGTTACCATTGGACAACGAGATAGCCAATGGGTAATATGACCCACCAGTCAGGATTGACAGTGCTGAATGAGTAATTGTGTAGAAGTAAACATTGTAATCGCTCTCAATACTGTTAAAGGATAAAACTCTTCTTGATTAAACTGGGATTCACTCACCAGTATTTCCCACTGAAAAAATGTTTTAAACGCGTTTCAGGTAACAAAATGTGAAAGCCAAATAGAAGCCACCTGGACAGCACTGAAAGTTTGGAAAAGTGGCTATAAAAGTTACATAAATAAAGAGATGTTTTTATTAAATAAAATAGGGTTCATCCCTATAAAAATGTGTGTACTGAAAACTTGGGAATTTCCCACGTATTTAATATTATAAAAGTGTGGTATTTTACTCTGATAAAATATTTCCTAACTACGGTCCTGATGTAATTTCCGCTGCCAAACTGATAATCACCGTTACCACTAAAACTGGCCGCGGCCGCCCGTTCCCGGGTAGTTAGGGGAGGGGGGTTGCGACAATTGTGTAAACTTTTGTTAAATACATTCAGTTTGTTTTTGATAAAAATTGTAAGAATGCCTTTGACGTTTTGAAACAAAAGTTGGTTGAGGCCCCAATCTTGCAATCACCAAATTGGTCATTACCATTCGAAATTATGTGTGATGCAAGTGATTATGCGGTGGGGGCCGTGTTGGGTCAACGGGTAGATAAGAAACCGGTTGCCATATACTACACAAGTAAGACTCTCTCGGATGCACAATTAAATTATACAACTACCGAGAAATAGCTATTTGCGGTGGTATATGCGTTAGATAAATTTCGTGCTTATATATGGGGTACTAAGGTCATTGTGTATTCTGACCATTCTGCAGTTAGGTATCTCATGGATAAAAAGGATGCAAAGCCGAGATTAATCCGATGGGTTCTCTTGCTACAAGAATTTGACTTGGAGATTCGAACCAAGAAAGGGAGTGAGAATGTGGTTGCGGACCACTTGTCTCGATTGATAGTGGAGGAGGATTTTTCTCGTGTGGAAATTAAAGAGAATTTCCCAGATGAGCAAATTTTAAAAGTTTCAACATTACCATGGTATGCTAATATTGTTAACTATTTGGTTACAGGTGACTTGCCAGCTCATTGGGATAGAAGGAAGAGGCTGCACTTCCTTTCTCAAATCAAGTGTTACACATTGGAAGAACCGGACTTATTCAAGATATGTCCGGATCAAGTCGTTAGAAGATGCATATCCGACGAGGAGATTCCTAGTGTCTTGATGCACTTGCATTCATTTGCTTGTGGGGGCCATTTCAGTGGTCATAAAACTGGCCACAAAGTGCTCAATAGCGGTCTTTATTGGCCAACTATTTTTTGGAGTTTTGTATACAAAATGTGGAACACGTTACCATTGGACAACGAGATAGCCAATGGGTAATATGACCCACCAGTCAGGATTGACAGTACTGAATGAGTAATTATGTAGAAATAAACATTGTAATCGCTCTCAATACTGTTAAAGGATAAAACTCTTCTTCATTAAATTGGGATTCACTCACCAGTATTTCCCACTGAGAAAATGTTTTAAACGCGTTTCAGGTAACAAAATGTGAAAGCCAAATAGAAGCCAGCTGGACCGCACTGAAGGCTTGGAAAAGTGGTTATAAAAGTTACCTAAATAAAGAGATGTTTTTATTAAATAAAATAGGGTTCATCCCTATAAAAATGTGTGTACTGAAAACTTGGGAATTTCCCACGTGTTTAATATTATAAAAGTGTGGTATTTTACTCTGATAAAATATTTTCTAACTACGGTCCTGATGTAATTTCCGCTACCAAACTGATAATCTCCGATACCACTAAAACTGGCAGGGGCCGCCCGTTCCCGGGTATTTAGGGGACGGGGGTTGTGACAGAAGGTGGTATTAGAGCTAAGCCACTGATTCAGCCATAGAAGTGTTCTGCTGACACCAAGATATTATTTAAAATGTTAGGAAATTAATTACGAAAATACGTGCATATCTGTATTTTATTGTTATGTGTTATTTGACTATTTGTTAGTTTACAGTATGAGCGACCAAGGACCTTCCGATGCCTACCGTCAGTTATCCAGCTCACCTCGAAATGAAAGTACTTCTTCACAGCCTACCCTCTCAAGGTATTCAGCTGACAATGAAGATGGGATATTCGTGTTCAAGGCTCAATCTGAAGAGCCATTCCCTCCTAAAAAGAGAGGATGGTTTAGCAGAGGTGCGCATGAACGTAGGAAGAGGATGAAAAAGTTACAACAACAACGAGTTTTAGCAGCCGCTAAGAGAGAAACAGATGCTCACACCCAAGATATGCTCAATAGGAGTCTAGCAAATTTTCATATTCTAGCAACTACAGCTGCAGACCCTAATTTAGAGCAACTCATAGCACCCTAACCATTACCCTTGTTTCCCACACAACTAATGGAGATTGAAGTCAACTCGGAAAACCAAATCCCAGCACCAGCCTTTGACCCGAATGAGATACCTAGAGTACCAGCACCCAATCCCTTAGACCCAGACTACGACCCGTGGTTTGACGACCATAGGGATTACCAGCAACGCTACCCAATACTAGAGGAACCTATGCCAAACCTAGCAGCTTACCCAGGTCTGGACCCTCTAGATCCCTATTATGATAATGATGAATACATTAGGGAAATCCTAGAGAATCCATATCCTCAGGAAGAACCAATGCCACAATACCCAGATCCCATACCAGCACTTGCACCCTCAATGAGCATAGAAAATGTGCAAGAACTCCGAAGCTTTGGTGAGGAGATTTTAGAAGAGAGCGAAAGGATGAGACAAATAGGGGAACGACTCGTCTGGAAATATGACGAGCGTAATATGGACTTTTGGATGAACCCCTATCATTAGTAATAATAATAGTAATATAATAATATATATATATATATATAATATGTGTGTATGTTTGAAAAAAAAAATGAAAATATATATATCGTAATATAGACCATTTTGTGGTTAGTGATGCATACTAGTATTGTATTTTTTTCCAGTTGTATTGTAATAATTATAGATGCATACTATAAAATAGAGTAAGTCGCAATGCTCGACGATTTTAATCAACATGCTTGCCGTGTGATTGTTTGAATTGGATATTGTCCTGTGATATTAATACTTGGTAATTGTTTAAAATCCAGATGGCCGACGCAACAAATCCGGAAAACCAGAATAATGAAAATCAAATAAATAATAGTGAAATTCGACACCTTGTAACCCAAGGAATTAGGGATGCCATGCCAGCTATTATCCAAAATGTTAGGAATGCGGAAAATAATGATAAAAGTGGTAATGGAAGTAAACGAACCCATACAGAACCTAGTCACAACTTTAACAATGGACCCATACTTCAAGTGCCCATTCCAAAAAGAAGAAGAACCATGTCTTATGGTTGTTCTTATAAGGAATTCTGGTCTTGTAAACCAATAGAATTCTCTGGCAATGAATGGGCCATTGCAGCTCTACACTGGATAGAAAAGACTGAGGCAGTCTTAAAAATAAGCAAGTGCGCAGAAAAAGATAAGATAATGTTTGCCTCCAATTTATTTAAGAACTCAGCCTTAGAATGGTGGAACATTATCCTCCAGTCTAGGGGAAGTGACAGGATTTACAATATGGAATGGGAGGAATTT